>JAMLFT010008466.1:0-13669 GCA_026544285.1 Pachyrhizus erosus | reverse complement strand
TACCAAAATACCCCTCCCTTCAAAAATTTCTTTTTAATTTAATTTAAATTTATTTTGAGCAATTTAGGCCTCTAATGATCTCTAAGAATTTAACCCAAGACATTTCTAAAACGGAGAAACAAATCCAAAATTTTATTTTGTTAAATTTGGTAGAAATAAAAATTATTTTTACATAATTCCAAAAATATCCCTACTTGAAATAAAATTAATTCTAGGCTCAATTTGGAAATAAAAATTTAAGATCAACCTTAGAGCTCTTTTATCACACTGCCTAAGATATATAACATTTTTTTTAATTTGAAAAATCATTAAAAATAAAATTATATTATGAAAATTACCATTTTACCCTTAGATTTTAAATTATTTAAGTTATCCATATAACAATTCATTTTTATGATAAAAAAATAATCTATTTGCTAGGAAATATAAAGAATTTTATTTCCTAGAAGCATTAAGGGTACAATTCCAAGAAACAAGGTTGAAATATTGATTTTTGAGAATTTTACCAAAATACCCTTGTAAATAAATAGATAAAATATTTAACCTTGTGAAGGATATAGAAACTTTTATGATTATAACCACAAATGAAACATTCAAATCTCATAGTAAGAAGAAGACAAGAAAATTCTAAGAGTTTTATGAGAAAAATACCAAAATACCCTTTGACTTAATTGTATTCATTAAATCATAATTTCTTTCTAAGAAATCCTATCAAAAAGTCCTGAAAACTCTATGGCTAGGATACTTAGATATTTAACTCAAAAGAATAAGGGTTTCTTAAAAGAATTATTTAAACCTAAGTTTGAAAAGTAAGAGCAACTTTCTGGCATAAAATTCAATAAGTATATTGGTGAAAAAATAAGTGTTCAATGAACATTCTTTGGTGTTAAACAAAATAAATAAGACACCAAAAATTATAGAGAAAGGACAATTATTACTTTCTCAGTTCAAGAAATGAATAGATCGATAAGTCTTCATAAACAGAAGAGGTCCCCCTTAGGTTAGAGACAGATCTAGTAATGGTCAAGTAAAAAGCAAGAATCTTCAGATTGGAAGATTCTAGGGATCTAGTACCTAGAAGACTTGATCGGTAGAAGTAAGAATGAATAAATAGAACAAGAGTTAGATTAAAGAATGGAGGAAATACAATGGGTTGACTACAGAAGGTACCTGAGGAATGTATGTAGGTTGTTGAAGTCCTTGAGGGTGTTTAGGCACCAAGTTTATGAACTGCCTAGAGTGAGGTGTCACAAAGCTGGCTTGGTAACCCCGACAAAGCAGAGCATTACAAAAGTCAGTAGAGAGTACCTAAGTCGTGTACCAGCTTGAGATATGTACCCCTGACCGTCACCCAAAAATATTGCAAATAATGGATTCAATATTACGATTCTCTTAAGTCCTCTAGCAGTAGAAGTAAAGAGGCAGCGAGAGATCCCTAAATACGATAGTAATTCACTAAATAGGGCACGAAACGATGAGATTGAGAGTATACGCTTCTAGGTACGCCGGTATTGTATGATTATTTCAGAATTGAAGATTCACTCCTACACTAACCCTTTTAGGAAAAGATGTATGGAGAATTTCGTTCGTTATTCCACTTATCTATCACTCCTTTGTATGGACGATGGACAAGAGATTCATTATATCAACTAGATACCTATACAGAATATGTCCGTTTTACTTTCTTCCATGCAGCTCCGTTTGCTCTCACTTCCTATGAGCAGATAGATCTCCCTATTATACTAACTCAGGTGGAACCGCCACGAGTGTCTGAATCACCTCCTGGTTTCCATCAAATCCTAGGAGGAGACGTCCCAACAACTCTTCCTCAAGCCATACTAGACATAGAGTGGTCAAATATGCTCCTAGGATTGATTCCTTCGAGGAAGAGGATCCCTTCGAAGATCCGGGAGACGAAGTTTAAAATTTTTCTCTTTGTATTGTTAATGATGTACTTATGAATTTTGTTTAGTTAATGAAAGTAGTCTCTTATGTATGTGTATTTTAGTAATGAAAATGAGGCCGTTACACTTTCTATGACTCAAGCTCCATAACTCCCTTTTGTTTGGAAAAAACCTTATCATGTTAGGTTGTAAAATCTCAATCGATCATAAGCTTAATTAATTCAATGACTCCATCTAATGATCTCTTCTTGATTACTCCACCCCCAACTACAACATCTAGCATCATATTGGTTTGACCCTATAATCTTCCAAGGAAAATATAGAGTTGATTAACCTCATTGATCCTATGATTTGGGAAATTCCTTAAAAGACCCTTGAATCTCTCTTAAAATTTTCATATAAAGGTTCATTATTTCTTTGCTTGAAGCCTAAAATTGCACTCTTTAGCTGATTTTGTTTCCCATTCAAGAATAACTAAGCAAGAAATTTTTACTCCATATACCCACCTAGGTGGTTATGATTTGAGCCACATTACAACTCTTCACATTAGAGAAAATGGGAAGAGCCCCATGTAGAGATATCCCTATTTAGGTGTAGTCACCCTATAGTGCTATATAAATTGTAGAATGTAGTCATATGATTCTAAGGATCTTCATTGTGAAGACCAAACAATATGTGTGAACCAATAAGAGTGAGTAGGGCTAGCTTCATCTTTATCCTCCTTCGATAGATTCTTGGTCTAACAATACTAGAGTATTGTAGCATACCATTAATAGAAAAATGGTTAACAAGCATCCTTCTTCCAGGTTGCTCTCCTCCACCTCCTCCGATGTTATTATCTTCACTAGTGTTCTTATTACTTGCATTGCCATATTTGCTTCTTCTCTTAATAGAATCTCCTTTTATGTTTCTTATCTTAATAATTGTTTGGCTCTTCTTGTTTGGTCACACAATTTCTGAGCAACCATCTCAATTTTAGGAAAAAAAAATAAGATTATTGAAAGTGATTTTGCTTCTCATAGCAGGAGTACCCTACATACACTAATCAACAAACAACTTGAGCAATATTAGCACAAGTTAGTAAATAGAATAAAAGAAAACAAAAATTAAAAGAGTAGAAATTTAAAATTTTAAAGTCCACTAAAAATTGTAAAATGCCTAAATATTAGAACAAACTCCCAACAATAGCACCAAAAACTTCTTGAGATTTTGGAAAGTTTACCAAATCGTAAAAGTAATAAAGTGTAAGTAAAGTATTGTCTCCTCATATATTTGTTGAATACTTTGGTATTTATGAGAATTAAAATAAACTACGAAAATGGGTTTAAGAATATGAATATAAATAGTTTGAGAGAATTAAATTGCAAGAAAATAAAATAGATTGTGTTTTTATCAAACAAGTGGTATGTAATAGGTAGTTGTCACATATAGATTAATCACCGAGATTTTACTTCATCAAATTGTCCTCTCATGCAATCATACAATTATATTCAATTAAGTTATTATCACTAACCAACAAAATTATTCTAACACTGATTTCTTAAGTAAAAGAACCTAAGTCCCTTAACTCTGGCACAAATTCATTGAGTCGTGTAGTCAAGTGACCAACATTAAAATTAGGGTTCAACAATGAACAATCCTTTTTTATTTTATCCGTAGGTATAAAAATTATCAGTTGTCTTTCTTTAGTTTATAATTCAATTGAGCTTTTCAATTACAATTAAACATGTAGAATCATACAATTAGTTGATTAGACCAAAAACAAACATTAAGCATAAAAGGAAATAATAATAATCCTTTACTGAATAATAAAAGTGTAATTACATGAAATTGGGAAATATTACATTAAACCCCAATCAAGAATGAACTTAGTTACCCATAACTAAAGGGAAGGAAGACTCTGATGAAGACATGGTTGGAGAAGAATCCAACTTTCCCTAACCTAGATTTTCTGGTGTAAAGGCTCGAAATTCGTTCTTTGTGTTCTAGGTTTTTTTTATCCTTTGGACCTTCAACTTGGGCTCTTTATGTGTTAGTCATAGAGACTCACTTAAGCAAACATAAGTGGTCCTACTAAGTTTAGAGGCAAATGAGACTTTCTAGAGCAGTCTCGCTTAAGTGTGCTAAAGTGACCCAGCTTAGGTGAAAGTGGAGGCCAAATGAGCTTTCCAATAAGGTTTTGCTTAAACGAGTTATAGAGGTATCGCTTAAGCATGCATAAAGGAAAATCTATGATTTTAGGAAGGTTTTGCTTAAACGATCCAAATTAGCCTCACTTTAGCGAAAATTAGTGGTTTTTTGGTCTTTTGGTCTCCTCCTCACTAGTCCTTCAACAAATTTTTTTAAAAAAACATAAGAAAACAAAAGGGACCAACTACAAAACTATAGAAAACTAAGATTTTATTTTGTAAACTTTATTTTTGTACTTTTATAAAAAAAATTTAGTATAAGCAAGGTCCAAAAGCATAAATATTAAATAGTTACATCTAAATACTATGTATTTACAAATATAAATGATAATTATCACTCTTTCACTTCAAATTTTGTTTGCCAACTTTGCTCTAAGGAGGGACACATCACTCAAACATGCTACAAATTTACCAAGAACAACAAGAGATCCTACAAACCTACTGCCTATGCAACTTATGTAACTATTCCACCACCTGAGTGGTTATTTGATTATGATGCCTCGCACCACATTACCAATTATCTCAACAACCTTTCCTTGAAGGCCAACTACACTAATCAACTTCATGTTGCAAATAGTATGTCCATTCCTATCACACATGTTGGTTCTACCATCTTTCACCCATCTAGTCATTGTTTTTCACTCACCAATGTCTTGTATGCTCCTAGAGTCACTCAAATTCTTATCTTTGTATCTCAATTATGCAACATTAGCAATGTTTTCGTTGAATTTTTTCTATCCATTTTTTTGGTAAAGGATATGAGCAAGGGGCAACTCTCCTTTGAGGTTCAAATGATGAGTACGTCTACAAACTCCCACCACACCAACCCATCCTCATGTCTACTCAACTTTTTCCACCTCATCTTCTCAACGCTGGCACACTAGACTTGGCCATCCATCCTCTCACGTCTTACACCATGTACTCCAGTCCCACAAAATTCTCTTTCATGGCTCAATAAATAAATGTACTCATTGTGTGGCGAATAAGAGCCATAAGTTACCTTTTACTAAATCATCATTGGTTAGCTTTAATCCTTTAAAGATTGTGTACTTTAATGTTTCGGGTCCTTCCCCTTTCATTTTAATAGATGATTTTTAGTATTATGTAATTTGTATTGACCATTTTTCCAAGTATGCATGGTTATTTCCTATGAAATTAAAATCTAATGTGGCAATTATTTTCCCTGTCTTCAAAAATATCGTACAAAATTAATTCAATTGCAAAGTTAAGAACTTTGATTCTAATAATGGTGAAAAGTTCATTAAACTTAAATATTTTATCCAAAATCAAGAAATAACTCATTTGACCAGTTCATCGCATACACTAGAGCATAATGGCCTTTGTGAACGAAAACATTGACATTTACTTAAAACCACTAGATTTTTTCTCCATCAAGCCTCCCTTCCACCATCTTTTTGGTCCTTAATTGTCCAAACAACTACCTACCTCATAAACTTCCTCCAAACTCCAACGTTAGACATGAATTCACCATATTTCACTTTGTTTAATAGTCAACCAAGTTACACAAAATTCAAATCCTTCGGGTGTTTAGGTTTCCCATAGCTAAAACCTTATACCTCAAACAAACTTCAACCACAATATGAATCGTGTGTCTTCCTTAGGTACAACCTAACTCAAAGTACCTATATTTGTCACAATTTTCAAAACCATGAAGTTTTATCATTCCCTTCATATGCAATTTCTAGAAGATGTTTATTCATCCTCTCAATCAAATTCAAACACACAACCACATGAATCCCACACAATTAGTACAACTGCCAACAATTTTTCAAATTTGTTACCTTTCAATATCCTCCACAAATATAGGCCTAATCTCATTCCAATAACCACCATTCAAAACTCAAATTCAAATAATTTCATCCATAACTCAACCCATCTCACCAACTGAAGTTAAAATTTCAACCCTACATATATCTCTCCTCAAATGTCACTTATCTCTCCCAATCTCATCATTTAAAAAAATTTGGATTTTATCCAACAACTCCTTCCTCAACATCCCACACAACCAACTACCTTTCTCCACCCATGCAAACTTTTTCAAAAGTGGAATCTACAAAACAAAAAAAAACCAAGCTCGTCACAAAATATCCATTACTCAATTCAACAGAACCAACATGTATATCATAAACTCTTAAATCACCAAAGTGCCAATATGCAATGAATGATAAGTTCATGGTTCTCATGCACAATGGAACATGGACCTTAGTTCCTTCCCATCCTCACTACAATGTGATTGACAATAAATGGATGTTTAGACTCAAGCATAATCTTGATGGCTCAAAATCACAATATAAGGCAAGGTTAGTAGTAAAAGGATTCCATCAATGACTAGGACTTGATTTCAATGACACATTTAATCCTGTCATCAAGCCCCAAACAATCAAGTTGGTGTTTTGCCTTGCTATATCACACGGTTGATCCCTCACTCAAATGGACATTAAAATGTGTTCTTACATGGTATTATAAATGAGGATATATACATGTCTCAACTTGTTGGTTTCATTCATTCCTCATTTCCCAACTATGTTTTCAAGCTTCACAAGGCATTATATAAGCTCAAGAAATCTCCTTGTGCATGGTTTCATGCACTTTGCAATTTTTTTGTAGCAATGAGTCCATCTATGCCAAATCTAACACTACAACAACAAGCTTCTCAAATAATATTGGGACAAACTATATATTATGAGTTCATAAGATGAATTAGGTCCCTAAATAGTTTGATGTTGCAAATAAAACAAATTTTGATCATTTGAAACAAACAAATGATTTTTCTAAGTTCTTGATAGACTGTTTGTTTGAGACATCATCTATAGTATATCATATATTCTTATTGTTTTAATACTTTTAGAAATAGTCTGAGCATTTACTTTATTTGTAGTTATTACATATATCATTGGTGTTAATTGTAGAGAATATTTCAAAAGTCTTAGAATGTTTTGAAGAAGAGAAGAAGATTTTGAAGTGTATTTAAGAAGTCTTTTTGTCACCTATAACGTCACACCTTGCTATGATTAGAAAAGTTAAGAACATGCAAAAAGTGATTTTACTTTTAAATCCTAATAAGAGTCTACAAAAGGAGATAAGAAAATTGTTTTATCAGAAGTTCTATGACTAATTCATGAAAAAAAAAAAACTAATGCAACATTTAATGTTTACTCAAACTCCTTATCATCAAACAAAGCTAAAAGACTATTATAAGAAAACAAACATTTGAGGACTTCTATTATGAATAGATGAAGATCTTGGATATACAAGTAGTTGACAATGAGAAAAAATTTGAATCTTTCAAATCAATTTTTTTTTTCAAATTAGTCTTTCTCTAAAAGCTCTCAAAATATTTGTATATTAGAAAGTTAGACTCTATTCCTAGTTTCATAGCCATCTATCATAGACGTAGAGTTGTTTAAGCCAACTTGTATCCAAAATCTTAGAACTTGTGAGGCTAAACCATAAATGACTTAAGAAATAATACTTGGTGAAATAGCTTGAAGAGGTTAGGACAAAGACTACTTGCTATAAAGCTAGAAGTGGTTTTGTAAAAGAATACTTGTTATTATACATATAGTGGAACTTGGTGGTTTGCCAAGAACTGGAGCAGCCTTAGTGGTAGAGGTAAACCAATACAAAATTTTATTTGTCTTCATTTCTCTATTTTCTTTATTTTACTAACTGGGTGAATTTTTCTTATTGTGAAAATTTTTAACTAACCATCTTCTTTTTCATATTTATCTTTACTACCTTTTAAAAATCCTTCAAATGATTTGTTCCTAGATTTCTTTATTGTTCTTTTTTTAAAAAAACTTATAAAACACAATTCAACCCCCTTGTCTTTTTTGTGTGTTTTACAACTATCATTTTGTTTGAGACTTAGTTGTAGAGAAAAAGCTAATTGTTTAGCATGTCCCACCAACGACCAACTTGCAGACTTACTTACCAAGTCACTTTCATCTCAAGACCTCACTTTCTCAAAGCCAATATTGGAGTCATTGAAGATGCCTCCATCTTGCGAAGGCGTGTAGGAATATTAACTTAGTACTCTATCTCATCAGTTTATTACTTTTTTTATCTTACCTATTTTTATTTTAATATTAGTGACATTTATCCAGTTTATCATTAAGTTATTTCTCTTACCATCTTGTAATCGACATTTATTTAAGAGTTGTCAATGTGTACTCAATTTAACGATTCTAATAATAAACAACTTCGTTGTTATTCTATATGTAGTTGTCTTTACATTCAACACTTTAAAACTTGTATTCTACTTAATTAACTAAAATTACCTCATTATTGCACAAGTAACTGTGAAGACAATACTTTATTACTTGAGCAATTTAGTACTCTTGCCAAAATTTCAACATTATCCCTAACACCTTTCCCTTTCCTTCTTCCCTCCTACCCATTTTAATTTTTTGAAACACAATTTTGGCACCCCCCCCCCCCCCCACCTTGACACCTTTGTTTGTTGACTCCATTTGTTGTACCTAAACACTAGCCATCGCACCTGCACCTAAAGTTGCCTTGGTAGCAAGTTTGCCAAGAGAAAGGTAATGTTTTCTTTTCAAAAATATTAGATCTAATGGAAATAAAATTTTGTTGTATAAAAAAATACAATAAAATCTCATTTCTATTATGTAATCAAAACTAGATACTTAGCGGAAAAGGGATTCTACCATGTATTCCAAACTAGATACATAGCAAAATCTTATTTTTGCTATGTATATTTCCAATTTTTATTTTTATGTTCATTTATTTATTTAATAATTTATTTTTTAAAATTATATATGTAATTAATTTTTAGTTAACTTAAATTTTTTAAATTTTAGTAGCATTTTTTATTTTTTTTATATATTTATTCAACCTTTTAATTGTTTAAAATTAGGGTTTTTATTTAAATAATATATTTATTTGAATTTTACTAGTATTTTTAAAAAAATTAGGTCTATATTTGAATTATATGAATATTTATTTAGTTATTTAATTGTTTCGGTTTTTTAATTATAATGTAATTAATTATTTAAATTATTTTAGAAGCATTTAATTTTATTTAGGCTTAAATTAGATTTTTGGTTGTTTCATTTAATTATTTTTTTATTTTGTTTCAAATTAATCATGGCACACACAAAGAATGCAATGTGTCGTTTTCAAGTAAATTCTTTTATAGTGGATGATGATCGACCATCTAGGGGTCATCAACCGCCTGTATTTGCCCCTCAAGATAAAGAAGTTGCACAATTAGGAACATTGCCACAACAACAAAATGAGGTGTATCAATATGGGTACATGATAATGTATCAAAAGAGGAGGTTGAGGAGGTACTAGATGTAAAGGAAGAGGTACCTCAAAATAAATTGGCATATTAGATTGTTGGACCACCATTTGAGGGAGGTCTTGTAAACTTGTATTTGCTTAGGTCCTATAAGGACCAAACGTGTCAAGACATATCAATTGATGAACCCCGAGTAAAGATGAAATTGGTTAGCCACAATGGGAAGGTGATGTTGTTATCTACCTATTCGCAAGTATTATGCTATGTGCAAGGGTCAATCCATCTGCAAATATTAAGCTATGTAAGAGTCAAAGCTTTCCCCTCTTGTTGATGCACAATATATTTTTGCAAACAAAGACATATGTAATGGAATTATTGAGAGGTGGCATTTGGACACTAGTTCCTTTTACAAACCAATATGAGAGATGATAATTACCGTAGATGATGCGTCATGTCTATTACATTTTCCTATTATAGGCAAATCATTGGACCATGATCATTACACTTGTGAAGAGACACACGATTTACTAGAGACTAACTTAGGAGTTGGTCATAAGAGACACACGAAGCAACCCACTTTGTCTTTTATAAAAAAAATCCCAACGTAACGTAAACGAATTTTAGTTTTGCATTTATGGGCACGAAATCGCCTTTCCATGAGGATATTTTTTAAAATCCACAATTTTTAGGTAGGAAATGCAATTTTTGAGCTGGCAATAGCCACTCCATAGAATGAGTCCCGTCAGCCTTGGTGACCCAAAATCTCAGAAACAGGTTCAATAAATTTTAGCGCAAACATGGGCGTAATCACTTTTTTTTTTTCCTCAATTATGATCATTATTATTGTTTGCTTTATTTAATATTCTATTTTTTTAATTTGTTTATCCAGATCAGCAACACTTTGAAGCAACAAAAGGATATGAAATCTCTGTTCTAAACATTGTTTTCCTTGTTCTCAATAAGTATAAAGATATTGAATTCGGGTCTAATTTATAGGCAATTAATTATAGATGTGATGAAATTGATTCAATTTTTTTATAGTTTTTTTTAAAAAAAATATTTAGGCCAAACACTTAAATAAAAGCTCTTAAAATTTTAAGTAGCTTATTTTTAAAGTGCAAAATATTAAAATAGATAGCTTATTTAAAAGCTAATTCCAGTAGCTTACGCTTAACTTAAGCATTACATTTTATAAAAAAACCAGACTTGTTTTTATTGGCAATGGTTGCTTTAAGCTCACCGAACGTCACGTCCTGCCAGCTTTGAAGCAAGTAAATTCAAAACAAAGTGAAAACTTCTCAAAATGAAAATTTATTAATTTAGGTAATTTTCACATTTTTAAAGTTAAAAGTTTTAAATATATATTTTAATATTTTTATTATCACTAAAATAATTTTATATATATTAAATTAATTTTACATAATATTTGAATTTATAAATATATATTTTCATTAGATAAGATGACCAATTTTTAAAAAATTTAAAATTTTTAATTTTTTTTATTATAACTAAATTTTAATTTAAAAGGAACTAAAAACTGAGAAAAATGAAAACTAACAAACAATTTTTATTTTATTTTATTTTAACTTGTAAATTACTTTTAAGTCAAAATTAAACTGGGATGCCTTGTATATTCATTTTTGTTTTGGATTACACTATTATTGCTCAATCTTCGGAGACTAATTATTTCAAAGCATAAAAATCATAAGTGAGCATTATCTCTTCAAGGAAAGTTGTTATGAGTGCTTCTTCTTGTGCCTTGTAATTACACCCATTGAGTGGAACATTCTTAATTAGCTTTGTCTCGGACTGAAATTCTCTTTTTTATGATGTTTCTTTTTTGTTACTCACCATTCTGTTGTACAGAAATGTTTTGATTCCCGTTACATGGAGGTTAAAGTCCACCAATGTTCTTGTTTAAATCTCGAGTAATCGGTAAAATATAAAAATGCTTCAAAGTTTTGTGTGATAGATTAATTATTTTGATTTTTAAAAGAATAGCTTTGAAGATTCACTTTGATCTAAATCCATTTATTTCTACTCGCATAAAGGTAGGCAGGGCTGTTCGTGACTTTGTCTGGAGGTGTCACGGCAGAAGACTTATAATTAAAAGGTTTAAAATTTGTTATAGTTATGTAATAATTTTTTAATATTATTTTATGTTATTTTATAAATAAAATTATTGTTTTATTTTTTTTCAAATTAAATTATAACATATCATTAAAATATATCATTTTGTTGTTCATTAGTTTGTTTTAATGTATTGAATTCTTATTAAATAAATTTTAAATTTATTGTGATATATTATAATAAATCTATGATAATAAATTTAAAGTATTTACTTTTTTAACAATAAAATAAACACAAATAAAACTCAAATTATAAAAAAACTAAAACTCAATATTGTAAAATTTTATCAATAATAAATGATGGTGATAAAGTTAAAATATTTTTTAAAGGTCAAATATAAAAATTTAAAATTTAATATTTATAAATAAATTTAAATTAAAAAAAAATTGTCATTGTACCCTATGGATTTATTTGAATTTAATAAAATCTAAGAAAAACAGGTGAATTTAAAAAAATATCTTTTAAATTTAAACATATCTTGTTTTTTTATGAGAATGGAGACAAGAACATCACCTCTTAATATCATGTCTACATTATATATTGAAAACACGATTTTTAATAAAATTATATTTTTATTTTTTATATAATAAATATTTAAACATAAGAGAGTTTTATTTATTGTTTGATTGAATAGATAACATTTTGGGACGAGTCCTAAGTTTAGTATATTTATAATATAAAATAATGTATAAGGGTGCGATAGAATGAGATGAAAACCCCTGAAACGTTGCTGTGGTAGCATCTCATTGGCCCACCGACAGATAGGAGAATACAATAAATATGGTCACTATTTTCTCTTTCGTGCTGTGTTAGCACATCCTTTTCTTTTTCTCATTCTTCATTTCTTTTTATCTATTATAAGTTTATCTTAAAAATATTCACAATTATTTTTCTTTTTCCTTAAAGTGGAGTGCTTCTTTTTTTGAGAAGAAGTTCTTCCTTTATTTATATAAATTTTATCAAATCAGATATTTGCTTGTAGCACGAAAAAAAAATCAAATATTTACTAACTTCTAAAAACTGGACCCAGTGGACCAGAATTGAGCCTGTAAATGCTTTAATTCAATGTTAATTGGTCTCATATTAAACTAGTAATAATTAAATATATTTTTAATATTATATGATAAATTAAATATTTTTAATTTTGAATTGATATAAAGTAGTTTTTTTCAAAAACTAAATATTTTCAAAATAATACTTCTTATAATCACGTGTACCTACGATACAGTTTGAGTTTTTCATTATCTAATTTTGACACTATCATTTTATTATTATATGATTTGTTTTTCACTCTACTCTTATATGATTAGTTTAGTAGAATAAATTTCCCATGTTATAACATCATTATGTTAAGTTATCAGGTATGTATCATTAACAAATAAATTAAGTTATATATAGATGTCATAAATTTAATGTTAATTTAAATCTTTGTAATTTCAAAAGTTATTTACAGCAGACTGTAACTTTTGGCAAATTTTAATTATAAGATCTGTAATTTAAATTTTAATATAATGATTTAAAAAGCTTAATTTCATAATTAAATTTGCAAGACACAATGCCAGAGCTAAATGTATTTGTCTCTTGTTACTTCAAGTAAATATAGATTGGGAACCTTTTTTCCCCCTCAAAAGTTTCGCCAATTCAAGGGATAAAATAGTCATACAGCACTAAAGGGAAAATCTTGTTTTAATTAGCCCCTTGTAGAATTTAATGTACATTTATGATAAGTATATATAAAAATATCATATCAAATTTTAAAATTATAAAGTTAATCCGTGGGATGTAAGAGAAATTTTTGAGAGTAAGGTGGAATAATTATATATATATATATATATATTAAAAATTATTTGTTATAAATTAAAATTTATATATTTTAAAATAATATTTTAATTTAAAAAAGTATATTAATATTTTTATATTATAAATTTATATTTTATATATAAAAATTAAGTAATAATAATTTTAATTATATTTAAATATCTTTAATGAATGTTATAAATTTATTGTGAGCTTATTTGATCTAAAATAAGTGAAGTTCGTCACATAAATTTTTTGCAAATATTTTTAATTTAAAACTTGAGTAGGTAATTTGAGTAATTTTAAAAAATTAATAGCTATAAAATTTAGTAAATGTTTCTAGAAGTTACAAATTTAATTGT
>JAMLFT010008465.1:0-13671 GCA_026544285.1 Pachyrhizus erosus | reverse complement strand
TTAAGTATGCTAAATTTGATAGAATTCAATCAAAAGTTATGCTTGAATTTGATTTAAAAAATATATATTATGAACTTAATTATTTATTAATTATAACACATTTCATAAAATCTAATTACTGGTCATTTAATTTGAATATAAAAATTATTGTATTTATATTTGTAATTGTGTTATTTATATTAATAATTAAAAATATTTTAATAATTATTTTAATTATATGAAATTAAGGTAAAAATTCATTGAATTTGATTATATATTATTAATTTTAAATCAATTTTTATTTTAGGATACGATAATTTTTTTTCTTACATTATCTTTTTTTTGTTACTTTTGTTTTATTATATTTAATAAATATTTAAAAATTAATAACTATAAACATAGTCATATCTTTAAAATAAATATTTTTTATCAAATAAAATTTTCAGATTCCTTTTCTAATATACCTATTTATACATAAGTTATATAATAAAAAGAATTAATGTGAGTAATTAAATTCTTCATAAATATTATATTAAATTAATTCAAATCAATGACTATTATAAATTTAAAATTTTGATCAACAATTGAAAATTCTTATAAAAAAAATAATCTTACCTATAGATTTGCTTCTATAAATGCGGATCAATTCTGTCGGGATGAAATACGAAACATGCACTATGATAGATTTGGAGGACAGATTCCAATTTGACACAATCAATTTGTTTAATTTATAAGATAAATTAATAATATTTATTAAAAATTATTTGGAGATTAATGAAAATTATGATATTTTTTTGTCACTTAATAATTTTTCGATTCTTTGGTAGAACTATCACTATTTTATTGGAATAGGTGCTGCTGGATAGAGTTATTGGGTAGACTTTAAAATATTTTTACGAGAAAAAAACAGTTAATAAAAACTACAATTAGTAAAGAGAAAAATAAAAACGAGTTCACACTCCACAAAATAAATACACTTAAAAAATAAGATGTAAATTTAACACTTTTGAGAATTACTTTGGTTTTGACTTATTTGACTATTTATGGTTTATTTTTAACTATTTTACAGCTCTCTTTATCTTTTTGAGAAAAGTATAAAGCATGTATCAAGGGTTTGTTAATATAAAAAATAATTCTTAAATGAAAACTATAATCTATATAATAATCCAAAGTATATTATGTTGATTATTAGAAAAGTACTAAAGCGTAATCGAAGAGAACATAATTTATTTAATAGAGTTCTCATATTATCATTGGATATTTTTATTTAATTCATTATAAAAATAAAATTATTTTTTAATCTCTATATTCATATTCTATTAAATACATTAAAGTATAAATTATTTAAATTGTATTAAATCATTTTTAATTAGACTAGTTTTTAAGCAATTATTCACATATGTTAGATTAATCCAACAGAATCCTCTTATATAAAGTAGGGGTAAAATTAATTAATATTTGAAAATTGGATTACGTGTATAAATTAATTTTGATTATAAATTTATATCGAAGCATGTGGCTTTTTTATAGGTAAGTGCGAGAATGCAAAATAAAAAAACTTACGTGTGAAGGTGACAAAGTCAATGTGAAGTGTAGTAGACGTAACACTTGGTATATGAACATAATTAAAGAGTAGTGCGTGGTGCATATATTCTTCAAGAACAAGATTCTATCCTTGAAGATGAAAACGTATTATCCATTACGTATCAAATAACACATTAGAAGTCGATTATATATATTTATTAGCTTGGTTCCGAAGCTAAAGAGTATAGAGTGGTAACATTTCACTGGAGAGCAACAACATGTGGCGTTTCAGGCAACTAAGCAATGAAGAACATAGTTTTGGGAGCAGTAAAATGATAAAAAGAGAAGTGGTTATGGTGAGAGAAACTTATACTAGTTCAAACAAATCATTCCACAAAAAAAGCCACAGAAACCTAAGTTCATATTCAGGCAGCAGGAACCGAAACCGAAAACTCTCTTCAGCTGGCATTGGGAGTGTTTCTGCCCTTCAGTTAAATACTTCCTGTCATGCAAAGATTAAAGGTATAATTACCTTCTCATGCTTCTGTTGCATGCTTTTCATGCATCATCCCTCTTTATGCTATCCATTTCTCAACAAATTTCACACTTCATCATAAATTTCAGTCCATTTTTGTTGATTAATTATTAACTTTATATGGTTATATGTCTAAAAAAACAGCTTATTCATAGTTACACCATAAGCCATAAGGGTGTTTGCCTACTGTCTCTGAAAAAAAGAAAAAAAAAAGAAAAAGGCTATGTGATTAAACTAAATCCACCTCTTATTCCAATCTGATTCATTTTTGAACTAATTTGGTTTTCCAGTTCAATTTTTTTAGATATAAAATTATCTCATAAAAAAAAAACACTTTGGATAGCAGTCCAAACAAATTCATCAAAATATATTAAAGAAAAATGTTATCAGCATACTCTCAAAGGATGTGCTTCATGAGAATTGAATCTTTATCCTCCCTCACAATGAACGTATGCTGCCAACTAGTCCACACTCATTGGATAATTATTTAAGATAAAAAAATTGGATTCATACTATATGAAAGATATGAACTCGTTAGTATGAGTTGGACTTCTCTCCAGACACTGAAGAGGGTTTTGATTCCGTTAGTATGGAGGGATCCACCCTTCTTTTATGCTAAATTCCTTTTCGCCTGTTGTGACATCTTTTTAAAAGCACGTGTCACTCAATGGTGGCAAAGGCCTTTCCATTTAGCTCCACTTATCCAATTTAGGTGCTTGCAACTTTTTTAGGTAATACTAAGCATATCAAATAAGCATCATAAGCTCCAATGGTTTGAGATCCCCTAAATGGTAGACTCATCCTCATTTATCATGTCACGTGGTGTTAAATAAAAAATAAAATTAAAATGATAGACCATGTACATATATAGATATAAAAGCTTAAGTATTAAGTAAATAATGAATTCAAATATACTGAACTTATAATTGCGGTGTTAAACCAATGTAAAACAACATTCACAAAATTTCACCCTTAAGAAGAGAATAGTTCCCAAAATAGGAATTTGATTACTTTAGTAATATGGCTTGAGATACTTTATTAGATGACATAAACCTAAATAATTAAAAATAGATTTAATAAAATTAAATAATTTAATTAAGTAAAATAGTCTAAAAATTAAAACAAATAATTCTTACCCTTACCAACATGATATAAATCTTAGCCCATTGGTTGACCTAATTTTGACCATGCTAATCAACCTTTTTAGTAAAAAATAAAAATGTTGTGTTCAAGATGATGGTCCTACCATGACAGTAAGGATGATCAGACGTTCGCATGTACTGATGGTGGTAATGGAGTAGAGTGAGCACAATAGATTTGGTGAGATAGTAATAATGGTAGTACTGATAATCTTAATGAAATAACTATTGTTGAGATATAGGATGATGCTTGCGTAGATGCCAACACTCTCCAAATCCATGCAAATGGTTGGTGGGATAGGGGAGAACACTGGCATTTGAAACATGAATAATCCCCATCTTAATTTTTTTTCCCTTATAATTGTCAATAATCTTTCATTTTTCCTTATCAATATTACGAGAATGAACATTGTCCTTTTGATGTCATGTTACGGATGATGTCATATGTAGGAAAAGAAAACTAAAATAATAGAATAAAATAAACATTTTTAACTTTTTCTATAAAATAACATAATAATGAATAAAAATTGAATAGCAAAAGAAAAAGGGGGAAGATATAAAGAAATTTATTCTTTTAAGCACCATTTTTGTTCTTGTTTATGCAATATAACATAAACATGTTAGTTTTATTTTTCAATTAGGAAGACACAATCGAGTAAACTAAAGCATTAAACTGTTAACATGTTTTATGGATATTTTTATGGATCCCTTTCTCTCTATTTTCATTAATGATTTGATATCTTTTTTTTTATATTACTATTAACTATCTTTATCTTTCTCTCTCTCTCTCTTCTTCTTCTTTTTTACTGAATGTAGGGTATCCCTTACTCGAGCTTGATAGACAACTTCGAGATATTGATCTTACATTAAAATATTTCATTTAATTAATGTCAAATAAAATAGTCCAATTCAAAATTTTAAAAATACTCATAAATATTTGAAATGTATATGCTCAAACAATATACACACACATGTTACCTAATATCATACATTATATAAATAAGTATTTCTAATGCAATATATATAATAAATTTTAAAATATTATAAATGCATACAAGTTTAAGCCATATATATGCTTAGAAAAGCAAGATTTTTCAAGCACATGCACATATAATAAAGAAATGTACACTTAGGATCCATAGAGGACAATTCCTTGGTTTTATCCTATCGAAACAAGGGATTAAGGTCAACCTTGAGAAATGGAGGCAATCCTCAAGATTGTTAGTTTGGTATTTAATCACACTTAAATCTCTATCCCTTCCTAATGATATATTTTGCAGGAATTAAATCTAGATTCCTTCTCACAAGTTAAGTATTTGTTTTCAATTGAGCCACGACCATTGAGTAATCAATTAAGATATAGATGACTATATACATTCCATATGAAAGACATAAGGCATGCTTTACAAAAGATATGGAATCATTAGTGTGGAGGGATCCATCCTTCTTCAACGCTCAATTCCTTTTCGCTTTTTAAGACACCTTTTTTAAAAACACATGTAACTTAGTGGTAGAAAAAGTCATTCCATGTATTTTCTCTTATCCAATTTAGGCAATACAATGGTAATGGTAATGATAATAGTGGTGATGGTGATGGATGGGAATAGAATAAAATGAGCACTTTATGTTTGTTGAGGTATCGACAGTGGTAGTAGGGATAGTCTCAAAAGGGAAACTATTGTTGAGATAGAGAGTAATGTTTGTGCATATGTCAACACTTTCTAAACCTGTGCAAATTGTTTAGGGATATTGACATTTTTTAAATGTTTATAATTCTTGTCCAATTTTGTTTTTTCTTTTCCTTTTCTTCTATCAATATCACAACACTGGACTTTGTTATTCTAATGTCGAGTTGTTATAAACAATGTCATATATAAGAAAACAAAACTAAAATATATAATAACAGTATTTTTAATTTTAATTTTCTATAAAACATATAATAACCAATAAAAATTAAGTAGGAAAAGAAAGGTGGAAGATATAAATAAGTTTATTCTTTTAAGTCCCATTTTTTGTTCTTCTTTTTGCTATATATCATAACATATTACTTTTATTTTTCAATTGAGAAGACATGATTAGATGAAGTAAAGAAAACATCAACTTGTCAATATGTTGTACGAATAATTTTACAAATAATTTTCTCTCCATTTTCATTGATGATTTGATATTTTTTTCTTTATATAAATTACCATTAATCATAATCCTTTATTTTATTTTTTTTGCTTAATGTAGGGAATCAACAAATCGAGCTCAACAGACAAATCGCTCGAGGTACTGACCTTACAAAAAAACTATCCCAAAAAATATTTTAATTCAAAAATTCAAAAATACACATAAATATTTGAAATATATATGCTCAAATAATATACACATACATATTACATAATATCTTATATTTTATAATTATGTATTTCTAATACAATATATAATAATTTAGAATATTTTTTAATACATACAAGTTTAAACAACAAATATTTCTAATGACACATAGGTTTTGGTCTTCGTTATGTTCCTCACACTTGCCACTAACTAATTATTTCTCCAGAACTCAAAGAAAATAGAAAAATAAAATAAAATAAAATAAAATAATAAAAGAAATGAGTTTGTCTTCATCCTATTCATAGGCTTTATTGGGCTTTTCAGCTCCCTTGAGGTATGTATGATTATACTTCATAGCATGGTGTGTTGTTTTTATGGAACCTTGATTAATTACAGTCATGCTTCAAGATATGCACAATCATGGTTCATTTTCAAAGCAAGACTTGCTCTACTATGCATGTCCTTGCATCAGGAAATAAAGATGTGTTTCTTTTTTAAAGTAAAAGCTTCTTGTCAAAGCATAATCGTGCATAAAAATTAAACACAATTGTATTTCATGTTCTAAAGCTCATTTTTAATCTTTATTATGTCATTTTTAACTCTCTTTAATCCTTGACCTATTTACACCAAAATAACATTATTTTCAATAGAATTAAGCAATTAGAATGAAACAATTAAATAAATAATGTGATAAAACTTCTTTATAATTATATTTAAATAGCAACACTTTTTATTCACACACTAGGAAAACCTACTCTAGGATATCATAAGAAAGCCCATCCTATAAACATGATAGCAAATTAGAACCTAGGAAAAACATTTTCATAAAGCTATCAAGAAAATTTGTCTTGGATTTTACAAACAACAAGTCACAAACTTTTAACCATTCTCAATAGAGGAGATAACACAAATTGAAGTTGTACTGACTCAATCCTCACAAAGCTCAAAACCTAAATTTTCAATTTTGGTATTAAGCTATTCTCTCATTTTGTTTCATGAAAGACTTTCTTTTTTTTTATAGGGATTTAAGAAATAAGAACAATTAATTTTGACATTCTTAAAGAAAAAAATTGATAGGAAAGATATCAATTAAATTATAAATAAAATATTTTAGTTTATTGAACGACATTATTTATATGAGGATTTAAAAGATAAATAGAAATTAATTTTGAAAACCCTTAAATAACATTTGATAATAAAATATATCAATTAGAAAAATAAATCAAATATTTTCTTATTTTAAAAATTGACCGTTAAGATTCAGTTACATTATGAGAGAATTGATTCTTTTGCTTGGGAATTGATTCTCTTAAGGAAGAATTGATTTCTTATTACTTTTCTTTCCTTAAAAATTGATTTCAAATGTTTGGGAGAAAAATTTCCTAATATTTTATAATATATAACGATCGCACTGATATTTAAATTTATGATTTTATATATACTATTTCAACTAGTGGATTTTCGTAAAAGTGAGAGTTGATTCTGAAGCCTAGAGCATGATTTTTCGCTTTTAAGATTTGAAGTGTGAATAATCCCTAGCTCGTTTGCTTTCCCTTACTGTTGTCAATAATATTTTTTGTCTCTTATCAATATCATGAGAATGGACATTATCCTTACGCTGTCATATTGTTATGTACAATGTCATATATAGGAAAAGAAAACTAAAATAAAATAAAGTAAATATTTTTAATTTTTTATAATAGAATATATAATAATCAATAAAAATTGAATAGGAAAAGAAAAGGGAAAGATATAAAGAAGTTTATTCTTTTTAAGCCCCATTTTTGTTCTTGTTTATGCAATATAACATAAATAAATTAGTTCTTTTTATCAATTGGGAAAGACATGAACATGATTGAATGAACTAAAACAATAGATTGTTAATCGGTTCCATGGATATCATTACAAATCCTTTCACTTCATTTTCATTTTTGTTTTGGTATCTTTTTTCTTTATATAATTAAACATCAATTGTATCTCATGGTCTGCCTATGGCAGTGTATCGCTTGACTGACCTTGATAGGCAAAACCATCCAGGTACTGATTTTACAATAAAATATCCAATTTAATTAATGTTAAAATAAAATATAATAATTTACAAAATTAAAAATATGCATAAATATTTTAAATATATATGCTCAAGCAATACACATACGTTACCTAATATCATATATGATATAAATAAGTATTTCTAATACCATATATAATAAAATTTAAAATATTATAAATATATAAAAGTTTAAACAACATGTATACTTAAAAAATAAAAATTTTCCAAGCACATGCACACACATAAAAAAAATGTGCTAGATTAAATAAATGAATGTTATAAATAAATATAAAATTATTACTTGCATATATTATATAAATACATATAAAAATGTGTTAAACATAAAATAAAATATGTATAATGTCATATAGGAAAAGAAAACCAAAATTTGTAATAATATAAATATAATGAATTTTTAATTTTTATAATATAGTAAAAAATAATCAATAAAAATTAAACAGGAAAAAAGAGGGGAAAGATATAAAGACGTCTATTCTTTTAACACCATTTTTTCGTTCTTCTTTATTCAATGTCGCATAAATATATGTGTTTTATTTTTCAATTGGAAATATATGTGTTTTATTTTTCAATTGGGAAGATATGATTGGGTGAATTAAAGCAACATATTTTTAATCCGTTCCATGAATATTTTTGCGAATCTCTTTATCTCCCATTTTCATTTGTGCTTTTATATCTGTTTCTTTATATAACTTAATAACTATTAATCATATTGTACTTTTTCTTTCTGCTGATTGCAGGGTATGGCCAGACCAAGCATCATCAAGGTACTGATCTTATAATAAAATATCCTATTTACTTAATGTTAGAAAAGTATTTAAGGGAGTGTGATTAGACTGACTTCAATATCATTGTTATTGATGTCATTCATGGGAAGAGAATTTTGATTTCACTCACTTTTTCTTCTTTTAAGAAGACGTAACTCAAATACCTTGCTTTAAATAATGATCAAATTCACTAGTTAAAGTTTAATTCCTCAAATTATTAATCCTTTGAATTGAAATTGTTACATATCCGTTCAATAATTTATAATTGGGTATGATAATTGAACAGGTTCCTTTGCTGAGGATTCAGATGAGGAGGATTCAGATGCCGAAGATTTAGATTCCGAGGAGGATATATCCGAAGAGGATAGTGAAGTTGAGGATTCAGATGCTGAGGATACAAATGTTGATGATACAGATTCTGAGTATACAAGTAGTGACGATTCAGGTGCCGAGTCAAGAAGGTATGTTTGTGTGTTCACAACAGCTTAACCAAAAGGAAAATCACAACAATCGTTGAAGGAATATTATTAAAGGAAGAGTTAAACTCTAACAAGATATTCAAGGACCTGTTGAAGAATTATGCTGTAATAGTCGTGTTGTCATGGACTCCGAGTTCAGTTTGTGTTATCTTATTCATAAGTGATGCATTATATAGTTATTTTACTTTACAAATTACAATCTTAGGAGAAGGATAAAAAACAAAATCTCAGCTTATGGACATTCTCATATATGTATGTGATTTTCATAATGTGCCATTGGGTTCATCATTTCTTTCTCATCCTTATCAAAGAAAGCCTAAAGGTCAATTTTGTATTGATGCAGGTCACACCTCTCGGACCTCAAAGCAAGAATGAATCGTTTTTCCATGAGGAGGTAAAAATTATGTTAACTATATTCCAATATGGATATTGTTCTTACTAAAAAAAAAATAGTGCAATTAATAACTTATTTCTGCATTCCTCTGTTGTTTTGTTGTTACAAACAGGAGGGTACGGTAAAGAAGAAACATGTCGTGATTCATAGTTTTATGGCCTAACCAAGCACGGAGAATTTGACTACCTGTTTAATAATATAGCCAGAAAACTACAGTCAATGGCAGTAGCTTGTTATAAATCTATATTCAAGCACTTAAGCGTATCAGCATTCTACTATATTGTTGTTAAATGTCTATATAATCTACTGCTTACCTGGTTTAGATCTATGTTTGCTGGTTTGTGTGATACGACTATATATATAAGTGAGCTTCTAAATATAAAAGTTATCGTGATGAATGAATGACTTTGGTAGTGTTCCTCCCTCTCCATGTGACTCACCCTACTTAATTGTTTTTCATTTTTGGCCCTTGAGATGCACAATGTTTAACACCATTAGGAACTATAGATTTGAGTATGCTAGAATTTGAGAGAGAGAATAATCTTTGATTATTTGTCATATTTATTCTTATCTTGAATTGTTCATAGAACTATTTACCCTCATTTTCTGATATGTAGATACTTATAATAGAGGAAAACTTTCTTCTATCAAATAATGATGGGTATGGTTGTTACCATCTAAATGTCTGTAGATACGAAGTCAACAACCTAGGATTAAAATATTGTTTGATCAATGCTAAATATATCACGAAACATGTTAATTTCTATTGAATATTATTTGATAAATGTATGATATGATATACACGAAACATGTTTTATTCTATCTAGTTTTTCAATACCTAATCAAACGTATGATATACACGTACAATAAGTTGATTTTAGATGTGATTTTAATATGAAAAGTTTCTCTACCAAACTTTTTCTCAGATTTCATAAAAGTAGAAAAATTTTGTGCACTATTTTTACTTATGTTTTTAAAAATTTATAAAATAATATTATAATATTATAACGACCAAAAAAAAAGAGTTATTCCTCTATTTGGAAGGCTACGAAAAAAGTCTTTATTTTCAATTAGTTTTAATCATTTTAATTATTGTAAGCATGTCTCAAGTCTTTATTTTTGAGGGATTTCTTTTGAAAAACGAATCATGGCAAAAGTCCCTTAATTAAATTATTAGGGATTTAAATTTTACCTTTTGCCTATAGAAAGACTTGGTTGAGTTGAGTTGGCACAAACTCACTTGTGAGTGCCAGTAGATCTCTCAAAAGAGATTATGTATTCTTAGTGACCAACCAAGCATAATCCTTGCAACATATGTGCCAAAAAATGTTAATGTAGAGAAAATAGTCTCTTATTAATTGAATTCCATAGCAGAGGGGTATAACTTGTATTTATGCAGATCAAATCTGCTACAAAAGAAGGAAAATAAATCTTCCGTAAACAGAAAACAAAACTCCCATAAATAAGGGGAGAAAAAGAAGAAATAAAACAGACAGATAGAGAAGTATCTAAAACAAATCCTAAATGACTCAGATTTGTTCCCCTTAAACTTGATGCTACAAATCTGGACAGATGTAACATTTCTAATTTATTTTAAATCACAGAATCCTAACATTCCTAATTTATCCTACAATTAAGCATCCTAGTTTTCCATAATAATTTACCTAATATTTTATGGGAAATGGTAATTATTAAAATAAATTATTGTATAATAATGAAGGTGTTCAAAGATGAAAATGTTCATATTACATTGGGGGAACAACTATAATGTTGGAGAATATTAAAGTTTGTGAGAGTTATTTTGTTATGGGAGCTCTTATTTTTAACTCTCTTGTTAGTGATGAATAAAAGGCACTAGAACAAGAATTTAAGAATTTATTTTAGTGCTTGGAGACCAGAAGGGTGAAATCACACTTCATGATAAAATATTTCATAAAGAATGAGAGTCATGGGCAATATAAAAGATTCTTGAAATGCTTAAATAGGTATTTTAATTATCTTTTTTAATTGAGTAAGCTCTCAAATAATTTGAAATGTTTAAATAGGTTTTTAAACTATTTTTTTAATTGAGTCTATGACTACTTTTTTTAGTTGGATCTCTAAATTTTTTTTAGTCATGAATTTTATTTTCTATTAGTTTTAACCTGTCATAAACTAATCACAAGAACCTAATTTTTTAGTCCAAATATAAAAAGTAATAGTAGATATCTCTTTTAAAAATTCCAAATAATTCAAGATTCTACTTAAAAATTTGAACTCGATATTCACATGTTCATAATGAGTTTTAAAAATTAAGACATGATTCATTCCCACGAAAGTAAAACTCCATGATTACCTCCATTTTTATTCCTGTCATGACAGATAAAAAAAGTTATATTCTTATGAAAATGTAGAGAATTGTTTTTAACTTAATTACAACTTTTATTTCAAATCATTTTAATTTTTAAAAAATATTCCGAAGAATATTAACATACAACCGAAAATGTTCAACGTTTTCAA
Source organism: Pachyrhizus erosus (assembly GCA_026544285.1). Taxonomy (NCBI): domain Eukaryota; kingdom Viridiplantae; phylum Streptophyta; class Magnoliopsida; order Fabales; family Fabaceae; genus Pachyrhizus; species Pachyrhizus erosus. The sequence goes on along the minus strand of JAMLFT010008465.1, from coordinate 1,968 downwards.
GAATAGCATTCTTGATTAAAATATTTCCAGGAATATAGTTTTTGAGAATGCAATATCAGCATACCTCCAAACAAATCTTAGATGAATTTTTGGCGCAATGTCAAGTTTGACTGAAGTCGTTGTTATGCGGTGGCTGCGCTTTGTTGAATTATTACATGAGACCCAATGCTCATATATAAAATATTAATAACACTTTAAACGTACAAACAAACAAATTATATGAATAAATTATTACGGCAACTAGAAGTGGCATAAAATATTATGCTTAAATATGATTCTGGCAATTATAAAGTAAGGTATTTTTAGATTTAATAGTTTTTTTAAAAAAATGTTTCAATTTTTACAGTTAAATATTAATGTTAAATAATAATATAATAATATAATAAAAATATTAAAATTTTATTAACTTACATCACTAATAAGTTTGACAAAATAACCATATATAATAATTATTTTTATGTTATCATTTAATATTATTATTAAATAAATAAAAATTAAAACATTGTTTTAAAAAAAAAACCTTACTAGACTAAAAAAGAATACTTTACTTGTCACGAAACAAAATCATATCTAAACCAAAATATTACTAGCTTGGTTTCAAGGACTAGTAGTGGAAGAATAACTAGATTCTCCATGCTGTATAAAAATGAGTAATCAGTGACTTAATTTATTACTACCATCATGTTAAATCGTATGTTTTTTTAGAATTTTCAGTATTTAAAATTCGTTACATCAAGAATTTTTTCTCATCACAAAGAAATTAAATAGTAATAAAATCTTGCTAGATTATTTAAAGTAAATATCAAATCGTCTTGACTCACAACTACTATGATCCAATCACTTGTTAGTATTGTAAATATAATGGATTTGATCCGCGTACATATATAAGTCAATACGTGAATTGAACTTTAATGAAATATATATAATAAGAAAATTATTTCTATATAAAAATAAAAAGAGTAAGTATTTACAATTAAATTTACGATAAAAAAATTAAACTAAAAACACATAAATTATGTAATTATTTTAAACAATCCTGTCCTTTTACAAACATAATCTTAATTATTCATACATATTTATATAATTCAAATTTATCTTTCTTACTTTCAAATTAAAATAATTTTTTCGTTAACTACTTTCTTAAAATACATACAGGAAATAGTAAAACGATATTGCAGTTTAACTAGAAATCAAGAAGATAACAACAAAAATAAAAAGAATATAAAAAAATTTATTTAACAGCCTGATTTTGTATTTATTTTATTTTATTAATTGTAAATTTTTTATTATTTATGATAAAAATGATGTGTTAGGTTTATATATACTCAAGAGTTTTTTAAATAAATACCAATTTTTCTATCGTGTGCAAACTCACAAGTGAATAATTATTTTATTTTGCAATTGTAAGAGAAGAATAAGAAGAAGAAAAAAAACAGGATATTTATCATCTAGAGGAATTTTTCTCCCTTCCGAGCCTATGGACATTTTTATTATATGTGATTTTCAATAGTTGTGTCATTGGGTTCATGTTTTTAGCTTTATGTTTAATATATATATATAACCACCAAACTACACTCAGTAGAAGGAAGTGGCTTATAAATCTATAATCAAGCACTCAATCGTATCAATATTCTGTTATACTGTTATTGAGTGTCTAAATAATCTATCACTTACTTTATTTGTGACACTTGTCTTGAATAACTTTGTGCGTCTTCCTTTATGTACAAGTTATTAATTTTCAATTCTATGACTTACTTTTATCAAACCAACGATAGAATACTAGAATATTTGATATTTTGAAATTTTAATTTTTTTATTTTTTTATTTTTTTTATTTTCCATTTTTTCTTCTGTTTCAGAATTTTTACTATGATTTATGAGAAATAAAATTTCTATTTATAGTCAAGAATAAAATCAAAAGATTATATAAAAATTGTTTATAATAACATCAGTAATTAATTTTTATCAG
>JAMLFT010008464.1:0-13671 GCA_026544285.1 Pachyrhizus erosus | reverse complement strand
CTTTTGATTTTAGTTTTATATTTTTTTTTGTTTTAATCTTTTAAAAATTTAAAAATTTTGATTTTAATTTTTACTTTTAAATAAAAAAATTAATTATTAGTATAATAATGATTTTTATAATCTATTGACTTATCATATTTTCTAATAGTCAAATGTAATTTTTTTGATAAGTTGTGTTTTTAAATTTTTATTTATTTAAAATAATTAATTATATTAAATTAGTTAATGAGATATTTAAATATATATTTAACGATATTTTATAAAATTAAAGACAAAAAATAATTTCTAAAAGACTAAAATCAAAATAAAAATCTTAAAAAATTTAAAATAATTTTTTTTCAGGAATCAAAATATTATTTAATTTTTTTAAAAAAAATGTTTTTGAATAAATTAATCGAAATAAGTTAGAAATTGATACTTTAGTCTATCATTTACTCCGGCCATTCTTTTCAGTCGTCACATTTTCATGCTGGACTTTAGCTACTAAATGTTTAACAAGCCTTACATCTACTGTGTATTGCAGTTATTTGATGCATAGCCGTTTAATGTTAGCAATAACATTATAAATTAAAAACGCCATACTTCAAATCTATACGTGGAACAACACATGAAGTGCCTGAACCAATTAAAAATTAACAAAAAAGATCATTGGGCAAGTTAAAAAAAAAAAAGTTAACATTATAATTAGAGTTTTATGGTCATGGAATGTCAATGAATTTTTTTTAACCAATACAAAATTAGTCGTATAACCTTTTAAATAATTATTATAAAAATTAACAAATTTATCATATATAATAATTTAAAATTAGATAATAATATAAAGTTATTTGAAAATATTTATAGATGAGATAAAATTTTTATTATTAACTACCCTATGTAAGAACGACAATGATTCATTCATTATTTCGGGTAACTAATAGCTATTGCAACAATTGGCTTTTTATTTATTCGAAAAATTAAAAAGAATAGCAACTGTTGATGCTGGTGCAAAGTGGTTTAACGAAAGAGGGAAATTGAAGTATTGAGTCGACACATCAATCAAAATGACAAAAAATGTTAGCTTAATTTTCAATGAAATAGTTTGATTCAGAAGTTGTATATTATAATTAGTTTATTTGAGAAACTAATAAAGAATACGAATTATTGGTGCAGGTATAAATCAGATAGATAACAGAAAGTGAAAAATTTGAGGTATTGAACCACTCTTTAACACATCACTTAAAATATTAGATGTGGCAAAAAAAAGTTAACTTGTATTAGTTTTTCAGGGTGTGAAACTGCACTCAAACGCTTGCCTTGTGCCTAGGCCCCAAAGGCAAGAGGAAACAAAAGAGGAAACAGCACCCTGTGTTAAGAAAGAGTGGGGCAAGAGGACAGTGGCAGAAGGGTGCCAAGCCATTGTCATAATAACTAGAGTCCCATATTGCAGATTTACTACTACTACCTAACGGGTAACTTTCAGCATGAAAATGACTAAGCATATAAGTTGGTAGAGGAGACACATCAGTGGCCATTTTGGCCTAATCATTCACAAGGAGAAAATAAAGAGCTACATGAATGTATCATAATGCATGGGAAGCAAATCTTAATAGATCTTCTCACTTCCTGTCATTTTTTGTATACATGAACAGGATACAGCTAGTTATATTATATGTTTATTGAACTCCTTCTTCAATGTGCACAGGCACAGCCATAAATACAAGATTGTATTTCTCTGAAGTGAGATGATAGATCCACTGATGATTCAAAATAGATTAAGTTTTTTAGATGCTTTAATTTAAATGAATGAATATAGTCTTGTTATGTTACTTTACATTTCTCACTTTAGAGTAGTTCAAACCATAAATATAACCCATTGCTAGCACATCAATCAATGACATTTCTCTCTTTATGTTCTTCCCTCTATTCTTTTCATTCTCTACCTCCTGTAATTCTATTTCAGGATCTTTTCACTATATTTTCAATCCACATGAATTTTCACCGTAGATTCTGCTCCAATTGCATTGCAACTTCATCAGTCCTATCACTGTTTATCATATAGAGAAATATCAATGTTATACTCTTGGTTTTAGTTTTAGAATAAGAAAAAAAATAATTTAACAAAAAAAATAATATAACTTTGTTTTGCATTATAAAAATGTATTATTTTATTAAATCTGACTTGTATTTAAATATATAAAAAATAATTGAATAAAAATCATGTTATATAATTTTAAAACTATTATTGATAACTAAATAATAAAATCTAAAATTAATTAATTCACTAACAACTCAATAAAATATTCTTATTTTTACTAATTAACTTATTCAAATTTAAATTTAAATTGTTTTGACAACATCTAAGACACATCCAACACTCCTCTTTACCTTAGAGGTTACAAACTCTTAGTTTCTTTTTCAAAAATTAAATATGCTAATTTATAATGACTTGGTAAAGACATTAAGAATTTAATCTTCTGTTTTAGATGAGTTTTCTTCTATTGAAACACTTTTGTTTCTCTCTCATATGATTGAGCCTTAATATTTTTAACTTTCAACTTCTTAGTCAACTAGGATTTAGGGTTTTTAATTTCAATATTTAGTGATAATATTTTTATACCATAATTTCTTATCTTTGATTCAATAGTCTTCAACTCTAAATTTAGAGTTTTTACACACTTCTCACCATGCTTAATTTTTTCAACTTTTTCTTTTATCTCATTTTTCCTCAATTGTATCTACTTGTTTGTGTATTCCTGCATAATAACTGTAGATTTTACTTTCGTAGTACCATTAGGAGACTTATGGGTTGTTATTTCAGAACCAACTTGTTTTTCTTCTTCTTCAACTTCTTCTTTCTTTTGCCATAATTAAGTCATATCCTCTTTTATTGAAAAGAGAATTTGCTCATCCTCCAATAGATTTAAAGCAAAGCTTTTTCCTATCATTTATACTTGGAAAATGTCCTTTCCATATGCATATTTAATTGTACAACTTTTGTTTTTGAATAACACTTTATGACATTTTTCAACTAGTTGTCTAACACTCAACAAATTTTTATCAATTTCAAGAACATACAACACATCAGAAATGAACTTTGCACCTAAGTAGGTTGAAATTGTTATTGTTCCTTTTCTTTTCACAATAATGTATTTGCCATTTTCAGCTTGAACCTTCAATGTGCTTGCAATGCTCAGTTTCTTGAATAGAACCTTGTTGTTTGTCATGTGGTTGGTACAACCACTGTCAATAAGCCAATTTTGACTTGATTCATCACTAGAGAAACATGTGATAGAAAACAAGTAATCCTCCGCCTCTTGATTGGCAGCATTTGCCTCTTCACCATGTGTTTGATTCTTGTTTCTACAAATAATAACTTCATGCCCCATTTGATTGCACTCATTGGATTTAACATCGGGTCTTCTCTAGCATCTAAATGGAGGATGACCTTTCTTTTCACAATGCTGACATGGTAGATATATTGATCTACCTTCTAAACTCACTTTTTTTCTTATCTGCCCTCCATTTATTTTCTCTTGTTCTTTAGTTGATATGAAACTTTGCTTGCAAAGCTCTTTCAATTGTGTTTTCTTGTCTCATAAGTCTTCTTTGCTCTTGGGCTTGTAAAGCACTCAAAACTTTAGTTAAGGAAATAGTTGTCAAATCTTTAAAGTTCTCCAAAGAAGAGATTGTGGATTCAAATATTTCAAGAAGAGTAACTAGAATTTTATAGACCATTCTAAAGTCTTGGAACTCTTGACCAAACAACCTAACTTGATTTGTAATGTTAAGAAGTCGATCAGAATACTCTTTCATTGTTTTAGACTCCTTCATCCTTTGCATTTCAAACTCCCTAATTAAGTTGAGAGCTTTCATCCTTTTGATCTTGACATCTTCTTTATATTCCTTATTGAGAAAATCTCACATCTTTTTTGGTGACTTCAATTTCATGATTTGAGTAAAGATAGTAGATGAAACAACAACAAACAAACAAACCTTTGCTTTTGACTTTCTTATTTTTTTGTCCTTTTGATTTTTTATTTGGGCTATTGTGGGATTGTTTGGCAAAGGAAGAATTTCATAATCATTTTCTACAAGTTCCCAAAGATCTAGTGCTTCTAGGTAAGCTTCTATTCTTATTACCCAAATTGATAATTTTCTCCATCAAACACTAGAGGAGTAATTGATGAAATTGTGGTTTCTCTTTCCATGATGACACATTCTCACTCCCATAGGTTCCTTAAGAATAAGACTCTTCATATCAATTGTTGGTTTTAGTTTTAGGATAAAGAAAAAACAATTTAACAAAGAAACAATATAACTTTGTTTTGCACTATACAAGTGTGCTATTTTATTAAATGTTACTTGTATTTAAATATACAAATATAACTTAATAAAAATCATGTTTCACAATTTTAGGAATTGTTACTAGTAACTGAATAATAAAATTTAAAACTAATTAATCCACCAACAACTCAATAAAATATTTTTATCTTTACTAATTGACTTATTTAAATTTAAATTAAAATTGTTTCGACAATATTTAAGACATGTATCCAACACTCTCCAATATGTTTTTTTTAATATTTTTTTTACTATTGATTAAAATTTATTAAAACCTATAAAATTATATATAAGACTCATTAAATAAAAATAAAATTATAAAATTGTGATTTCAGATAAATTTTGATCAATAATAAAAAATGTATTTAAAAGAGTGATAGAAAATATATATTATTAATATTTCTCAATCATGTGTTTATAAAAACATTGAAACAAGTTCTTCCAAATCAGCCAAATTTATATGAGGATGTGAAATTGATTAAAAATTGAAACACTATGAGGACGGAACATCAATTTGTCTCTTTTGTTACTACTCACAAATCCCATTCCAAAGCTTCAGTTTAAGAATAAAGTGATTTGTGTTTGATCATTACTGATAGTAACATGCATAATTGTTTGTGCATATATTCCCTATGCAAAAAAATGTATAGATTTTCATTCCACATTTTAATGTTAAGTTAGTTATATAGATAAGTTATTATTACAACTCCAACCGAAAAACTAATATAACTGCATCTGTTTGTCAGACCAAGCTGAGGGAAAATTAACAAGGAAAAGAGTAGATAGCAATACATAATCTATGCCAGCCAAATCATTTATCAACTGAACTTGATGAAACAAACCTGTGATACCAAGACAAGGGAAATAAGATCAATCAAACAAACTGCCTATAAATTGGACAGTCGGTAGCATAAGGCTTACATTGTCACTTCTCTCCCAATATGTAGCAGGGCAATCCTTTCCTTGTCTTGATTTCTTATATTCATATCTGAAATTCAAGCCAAAAAGAAAATAAAATATTGCTTAGAAATATTAAAAACCATTGTATGGAATATAGGAAAAATTAGTATTTGTAAAATTGTCTGCAAATTTTTCATCTATAAGTTAGTATGATATTTGCTCATGTTTTTGGCGATGGATTTCCACTTCATAGATAAAGCAACTGAATGTCATCGAGGATCCACCTGAAAAAATCAAACATAATTGAGCATATAATAATTGATATCACGATTCCCATAGTTGAGAATTTCGTATTGATAGTTCTGAAAGAAATAGGATTAAGCATAATAACAAGCTTTTGGGTCCAAGAAATGAAAATGAGAAGAATAAAGGGAAAATTTACTTTAGAAATGATGTTTCCTGTTTAAGCATTAAAGTTTGTTATATTCTATTTTCCAACTTCCAAAGGACAAGGCTTTTGGAATCATTCTTAAAATATCACATGAAAAACTTGCATACAATGTCTCAATCAGAATAGGAGCCATACATCTCCCAAAGAGGCATCGCTAACTATATAGCTGAGGTAAATTTAGTTGAGAACAGAATAAACACAAATTTACATGGCATATTTATAGACAAATACATTGCATATATACATTATGGAATATTATCAATAAAATGGATCACTAAATCATGTATCCAGAATATATAATTTAATAGTAACATGTTGTTTCTAGTCAACAGAAGTTGGAGAATTTCAAGAAACTATTTAAGAATCGTTTGTCATTGAGTGAAAGTACTTGGCTTTTTAATCAGAAAACACTGATATTATGTACTTTATTTGTCATGTGAAGACTTCACCAACTCACCAAGTATCACCCTAACTTCCTTTCTTCTTTCTATTACTTGTATGTACTTTATTAGTCTTACAGCAGTGAACTGAACATGCATACCTTAACTGTATGATTCCGTACACATTTCAGTATGTGAGTGGGAGAGGGTGTCTCTGAAACATTATAGTACTCATTCCAAAATGCAGTTTGATTCTGTACATCAGATATAATTATTCCTTTATTTGAAAAATAAATAAAGAATAATAATAATAAAAAACAAAAGACTTAATTATATTTTTAATCCTTCAAATTAGAAGGTCAATATTTTTAATTTTTTAAATAAAATTTATATTTTTTAATCTTCAAAAAATATTATTTTTAGTCTTTTTACTAGAATTTGAAAGAAATGTCAACTTTTAGTCCTTCAAATTTTGACAGACAGATTAAAAATAATATTTTTGAATTTAAAGAACTAAAAAATACAAATTTTTATTTAAAGGACAAAAAAACATATCTCCTAATTAAATGATTCAAAATATAACTAATCCTAAATAAAAACAAACATAGCATCCCATTTACATGTCTAACAAAACCTGATTCCAATTTAGAGATACAACCGGAATAGTGTTCATAGCCTTTCCCACATATCATCACTCTCTGCAACATCAAGCCTGGTCAAATTACAATGTATTAATCATCTTAAGCCAAAATTGAATCACAATGTTACTACTATCAATAACAAGATATAGATTCATTTGTACAACCAGTTTAATTTAAGTTACATCAGCGCCTTTCAATATTATAATTCAAACCCATAATCAAGGTAAATAATAAGAATAAAATGACTAGCCTCATTAGCTCTGTAGATATATCATACGTTTGAGAAACACATAAAAATAATCAATAAGACAAGATTAAAGCAATATTTTGACCACATTTGTCAAGTTGAAGAACCAATTAGTTTATAGTTTAATAATGGTTTCATTATTAGAATCAATGTAACAATATAATTTCCCTTTGCACAGAATGTTTTTGTACATATATGAAAATGAATGTAAAAATCAAGTTACATTTACTTTTGGTGAGGAGAGGTGAGGGAAGGTTCCCTCCATTCCAAGACCAGCACTATCCACCAAACATAGCAAGAATTCAGAGGGATTAGAAATTACTACTAATGGGGGATCACATAAATCTGAGCCTAAGTTATGTAGTTGTCTTAAGTGCTAGGTTGACTATGAGGCAATCCCTATTGCTAACATATATTTTATCAGACGACCAACTTAAAAAGAAGATATTCATATGAGCATTGAGAATCTATTTACACATTTTACAAAATAATGCGCCGGTTGATTTCTAGTTGCCTATAGAAAGTCAACAGTCATAAGAGGTCCAATCTTGTAGATAAACTATTTACATGAGTTGAACACTGGTTATATAAATTTAAATTGTTGGTATATATCCAATAAAAGCTTCTTTTCCTTAGTCATCATTATATTGACATTTAATAAGCACAAATCTCCAACTAAAAATTACAGCACATTCTTACAAACAAGATGCTGGATGCTGTGAAAAGACAATGCTATGAACTTCACACTTGCACTAATAAATGGATGCTTGATAACACAGAAGACTGCTTGTAATGCTGTAGCTGGGAGATGAATGGCAAGAAGGCTGAAACCAACTTTAATCACTGTTGTTGTAGTCTATTGAACCAAAATTAATGAATGGTTCACTTCTGCCCCCATAAGATTGATCAGTGATGTCTTGTAGGTTTCAAGTTAGCTTGAGCCTTGAAGGTCTATTTCGATAAATTTCTTCTGAAACACTTCTAGGAAGAAGAAAAAAATGAAATGAATTTCTCTATAAATTAAAATTAACTTATCCAAACCGCCTCTGAAACATGTTCATTTCATTCTATTTTTATAAAAGAACTCTGGAATAAACTTATCCAAACCGCCTCTGAAACATGTTTATGGTATTTGTTCTCCATGCATTCAGAATTAGAATCTAACGATTCCTAACATCCCTATGGTGGAGGAGCTCATTGATTTTGAGTCCCCTCTCCAGTGGTCTCATTTAAATCTGATTCCCAAAACATCATCCGAATCTTATGAATGGCAAGAAGAATTTTTATAAATTTGAAGGCAAATTTGGAGCATATACCACTATTCAAAGATAAACAAGGGGAATGCATTATCAAAGAACATCATAAGAAAGTTCGACCTTAATTGTAAAGGCCAGGTCAGAGCATCATCGCAAAACACAAAATCCTACATAAGAGAACAAAAACTAGAACAACCTAAAAACTGGTGCACATACAGTTCCAAAAACCAGTTTCCTCAACCATGTCCATTATAGGATCAAAGAAGTCAACCATAAATCAACAACAATTCTTCTTTGAGACATCCAAAAAATCTATAAAACCACATAATATAACTATAACATACTCAAAGTCAAAATCATCCAAACATGATACTCAAAACAAGTTCTAGAGCACGAAGAAAGAAATAAAATAAAATGATAGACATACATTACCATAAAATTCAAGAACCTAATAGCTAAGGAAATAGCCTGGCATATTATGAGGTAACATTTCCTTGTGCCTATAAAAAGGAATTTCATTAGAAGTTTTTAAAGTATAAGGGTTTTGAACAAGGCTTATTCATACACGAGGCATGCTTTCTAGTTCAACACCTATGTCTTCCAAGTTCCAACTGTGCCCAAATATCTTCAACACTAGCACTCTTAAAGCCTGTTTGAATATGAAGCTAAAATAGTTTTTGAAAGCTTCTCTAATAAAAAAAAGTTTTATATTTTTAGTAAAGAAACTCTTAAAAGCACTACTTATCTAGTACCATCTTCCATCGCTATTCTATTTTATGTTTCTTAGTTTTAGATGAGATTGCATCTGGCGAATAACCTGTAGAAGGCCTTTTAGGAGAAGTGTTTTAATGAACTTCATCAAGAACTTCAAACTTAAATATAAATAGTGTAACTTTATTGGTGGATATGAAATTGTCAATCTCTTCTACGCTTCAGTTGTTGCTTGGCCACAACCTTTGATCTCTTAATACATATAATGCACAAGTTTATGAAAGCTTGAAAACTCGTTCAAATTGCATCATGATATTAATTATTGCTTACCATTTATGTCATTAGTTCATCTTTAACTCTTTGCTCTATGTTCCAGGATTCTAGAAGGTATACTGGTTCTTCTAAACTTACACAAATTACAACTATAATGCAAGATAATTGAACAATCATTATTTGAAGCAATGATGTGTATTTGGATCTTATATCTTCAATATAATAAAGTAAACAAGGCAATAAAACATAAGTAGTAGAAAGATTAAATCTGAGTTTTACAGCGAATTCTGATTGCAAAATTCTATCTCCATTCTTATTTATTTATTCATTTAAAAAATGTTTTTATTTATCTATTCTTTTAAAAATTTAAGACAATGTTAATTACTATATTTACAATTATACTTTTATATTTCTATTTATTTTTTAAACCTGCCATAAAAGAGACAAAAATTATAAGTTAAAAATAGTTTTGATCCAAATAAAGATATTCACTACATTTTTTAATTAGTGTAATAAAAAAATTGTGGAAGTATTATTGTCTGAAAACAAGTCCAAGGATGTCTGACTTTCTTGGAATCAGGATAAAGCTTTTTAAAGTTTATATATAAGTGTACTAAAACAAATTCTGATGCTAAGAAGTTCAATTTTTGGGGTAAATAATTACTGAAAGACAGGCTATTGCTTTGTCGTACTTGAAAGTAGATGCAGATATCTCATAGCTTAGTTGTTTTAAATTTTAACATTAACCTTTTAAATATTAAACTGTCATAATAACGTAATTGAGATTAGATTTGATCCAATGTTGCATATCATTCGAGTAATTTCGGCATTTTTAGTTAAGCATCGTATTCTGCACTGACCTTGTACTCTTATTAGAGATAATAAAATTAATCACTCTTCGCACAACCCCCAACCTTTTAACTTATCGAGATTAAATAAAACATATGATTAAAGATTAATAAAAGTGTGTTCTGAGGCCTATGAATAAATAACCTCTATTGTAAGCGTAAGGGGAGGAGCGTAAGGCTTAAACTTGAATAATACATGTTTTATATGCTGAAGGATGTTAGACAAGTAAAATTTTAAATAGGTAAATAAGGACATAATATTTATTAAAACATTTAAAGGTCACTTGGGAGTTGAAGAACTTGTTCACAAAGATATAGTTCTTCCAATCTCGACCAATTTTTAACTCTAGTCCTTATAGACTATTATATATTTATTTTTTAATTCTGCAATCTCTGATAAGGTTGTCACCTTAACTGCTATAACATGTGGCGAGTGACATACATGTTAGAAATTTTTAATTTTAAGAATTCATCTTTCATTAATGTATTAAACACATTTGTTAAATGGTATTTTGATGTGTCTTAAAATATCTATAATGTGATCAATTAATATTAGATATCACATAACCAGGATATCAAAATGGTGGAGCCTGTAGTTGAATTGATTCATAATAGATAGAATTATTTCAACTTTAATGTGAAAATATATTTTAAATGAATATGTCTCTTAATAAAAAGTAATGAATGAATTATTTGTCCTAATATGAAAAGGAAAATCTTATATTCACATTCTCTAAAATGTGTCTTCCTACAAATGATTAAGACTTTTGATATACACTTACCCATCAAAATAAAGAAAGCAAGAAAAGATTTTATCCTAGAAATCTTAATTAGACACTCATGAAATTTAAGTTGTTCAAAGAATAACATCTAGAAGTAAGGAATGTATATTGACCTTTTCTTATTATTATTTTGGTATCTTAATTCATATATACAACTATGAACCAATAAATAATTCATAATAAATAATAAAATTAACATATCAAAGCCTTATTTTGAATCTATTTTGATGTTTGATTTTAAATATTATATATGTTGTAACAATTTGAGATCGCTACATGTTATCATACAATTAAAACATGAAAAAACCTATTTTATTTTATATTAGAAATTCTTTAAATTAAGTTATTATGAAAAGGTGTAAAAAATTTTCACTTTTCTATGAAGCCTCACCATCATGTCAAACCATAACTCGTACAACATGCAAGAGAAACAATTAAGTTTTATGCTTTATAACACTACAATCTCGTAGTCATCATCAAGGATAAACAAGTCTAAGCACATCATGCTTAAAAATAATTACATCAAGATTCTAAAAGTGTAAGGCATAAACTTCCTAAGATGGTCACAACTAAACAAATAAAAACTAAGGCCAAAAGGGATCTCAATCCCAAGCCTAAGAAAGACCCTACCATTTGATCATAACCACATAGAGTAAGACTTTCATCAACCATGAGTAGCATACCCTTTAAAAGCACATTCGTCATTTTCTCTTATGTCAAACAACATGATCCTTATAGTCACAATAAATTACAAGAGTAAGTTCATTTAAATAAAACACCACATATAATTGTAGAATAGAAAATTTAAAGGTAATGAGTTAGGCTAAATCAAATCATAATAAAAGAAATCAAGTTCACATTTCATCACACCTTTCTAGTACATACATCAAAAGAATCCATGACAACATATGCACATATGTTAACACCTTGGCAAACATACAAAATTACATAAGTAGACAAAGTAAGTAAAGTATTCTTCCTACAAAGACTTGCCTTAATTCCTAGTAATTTCAACTTTTCCACTATTTAAGTTATCAAAATCTTGATTCATTACTTTAAAATAAAAACTTGATTTAAAGCTATTAAAATAAAGCAACTTTGAAAAGAATAAACCATATATTTTTTTTTATTTAAAACTTATCATGCAAAGGTAATTGAAATCAAATATATTTAAAATGTTAGGAACCATGAGTCATTTAAACATCAATCTCATATAATCAAAAGAACAATTCTATCCCAATTTCATAGTTCATAATTACAAAGGCAATATTGCTTCTTATCCCTAATTTCTTGATTTTATAATGAACCTCCTTATTCCTTAAAGGAAAAATTTTAAAACCTTAAGATACAAAACAAGCCTCTTATAAATCTAACACATTAAAATCCATTCCCGAATCTTAACACATTAGCATCCAATTTTAGTTCCAAATAAAATCATGATTTTCCAACCATATCCATTCTAACATCATTTTGATGGTTGATCAAACCACAAAAGCATTAAAAGTAGAAAAATAACACTATATCATAGAACAATAAAATAATGTAGAACTTTTATTTATTGAAAATCAATATGAGATTAGGTTCAAGATAGCTCACAAATTCCAACAAGGAAATGTTGTCACTCATGATAATGGCAAAAGCAATTTGATACATAGAATCTATACCCAAAAGATGAAAAAATAAAATAAAATCTCCAAGTCTTTGTCTCATGCACAAAACTCTTTAAAAGAAAGGGAAAATGATATATTACCATTTAACTCACTCAACTCACTTAAATAAGCACTTCATTAATTACATCAGGTGTTAGACGCTCTTTGTTTTTGGTGTTGGACACCTTTGGAAGACTCAAAAGTCACCCTTCTTTAGGAATTTGACTCTAAGCACTCAGTTATAGTGTCCTTTTTTATTTTTGCCTTCTAGCATATTGGTGTCAAGCCCTCATTTTTGGGTGTTAGGCGCCCTACCTCCTACAAGCACACCTACATGAAGTGTGTTTTCCTTTTTTTTAGGCTTCATAACTTGGGTCTTCCTTGCTTCAAATCATGGGCCACCTATCCAATTTTACTTATTTAAGTAAAAACGTACATATAACAACATAATAAACACATAATCCAATCACTTAACACTAAACTCACAATTATACATAAAATCAACACTAAATAATAATTAAAATTAAAGAAAATTATTATAAAACTAACAATATTTAACATAAAATCTAAGCATATTTTTACTACTAATAGTACACACACAAAAATCAGGCATAATGTTATGCAAGCTCTTAGTCCAAGGAGATTTTTAATTGAGCGAGCATCTCAAGTTCATCCCTTAACATAAAATATGTAACATCCCAAATCTATATATATTATTAATTTCAAAGTTTATTTTTTATCATAGTATGTGGGTGAATGTTTAAAGGAATGAATTAATAAATAAAAATTTTAAAAGGCAATGATGATGAATAGAAATTTTGAACTTATAAGACTTGGAAATTAATAGAAATAATAAACATATGTATGATTAATCTATAAATAACTAAAAAGGGAAAGAGAAAAATTTAAGAAGAGAAGAAAAAAAAAAATATATATATATATAATAAAAAAATCAAAACATAAAAATAAAAAATAAATAAAAAAGAAGAAGAAGAAGAAGGGAGTGGGAAGAAGAAAACGAGGGGTGTGAATAGGGCAAGGAGGAGTAGTTGGGCTGGCGGCCCAACTGTGTAAAAAAAAAAAAAACGAGACAACCAGAAGTGCCTCAGCGGGAATCGAAGGGAGGGACCTAACGTTCCTGTGCTCAGCGTCTTAACCGTTGAGCCGGGATGCGTTCGGTGAAAACTTAAGATGTTTAAAACTATATGAA
>JAMLFT010008463.1:0-13673 GCA_026544285.1 Pachyrhizus erosus | reverse complement strand
AACTAAAATTTAAATTTACAAATTATTTTTTTAATTTTAAAAATAAATATAAAAATATTTTAAAATTGAGTTAAAAATTATTTCATTTTTATTTTTGTCAAATACGTTTTTTTTTTAAAATTATATTTAAAAACTAAAAATAAAAAACTCACAATCACTTCAAATATGACCTAAATTTTTTTATTTAAATTAATGAAAATAAAATCTTAAACTTAAATAAAATAATTCAATATATTTTAAAAATTTAACTTTTATACATTGATAGTACACAATTTATTTACTTATCATGAATATTTTTTTTATAAACGTCATCATCATCAATTTATGTATGTATATACTAGAAAAGGATAAATTATTAAGTGATCTTGAATCACTATCCGTCATGATCTTGATTAACTTTTATATAACATATATTTAAATTTTAAATTAAAAAATTTAATAATATTGTATTACATATCATTTTGAAATTAATTGTAGTCATAAATAAGATGGTGGACTACCTATTAATTTTTCATGGATGACGGGGTATCATGCACGTTGCCTTCTTTGACTACGACAAACAATGTCTTAATCTCCAATGCATCATGCATGATGCATGTGGTTGGGAGTTTTCCATGGACCATGGTGTCGTTAATGGAGCAAAAGCAAGAGTTCACGGTGATGATGGTAGAGTCGGATTGTGACGCCCCATTATCCGAGCCTATGGACAGAGTGGTACCACCAAGTTGATTTTTTATGCTTTGGTGGAAACAATTTGATGTAATTATAATAACGTTTTATAATGCATGGTTCTCATTTAGTCTCCTAAGTCGTTTTGTTTGATTTATACACCTATGCATGAGCTTGCTTTGGTGTAAAAAATATTGGCCATGTTGTTCGTGTCTCCAATAAGATAAAATTTAAGTTTGTTGATTTGTTAATTCAAAGCAACAGTGCTTCCTAACATATGAAGAAATTTTCTACGTATTGATACATCGAATTGGAGGGTTACCACATCAATAACCAAAATCACATCAGTTTTACCCTTGCACATGATATCCTAAATTTCATTTCCTTCTTTAATTTGATATTTGAAATTTGATAGGGGCACTAATGGGGGAGGAAAAGTGTTAGATCATTCTTTAGCATACCAGAGTTGACTAGTTATTCAATATCCGATTAGAAAGCGACAAATATTCCACAGTGCCAATTCTGTTCAAGACAGGCCAAGGTTTCCTAAATCAAAAGGTTGAACCAGCTCAGAAAAATGGGAACCAATAATTTATTGTTTGTTTGTTTTACTTCACTTTTATGTTTGAAAGATTATTTTTTTTTAAATAATTCTATACCACTCCGTAATGATTTTTATCCAAATTCTATTAAGTTTTGAAAATTATTTTAAAAATACGAAAAAACTGAAATATTTATGAGATGTTTTTTCACCCCTTCTATAATTCTATTCAAGTATCTAAGAGATAAATATAAGACAAACATTTTCAAATGTGCTGGAGAGATATACAAATTTTAAAAAATAAAAAATCATTTTCGAAGACAGTAAAGTTAAACAAAAGTCTTAATTTGTCTAGAGATTTTTTTCATTATTAATCATAATTTTAGAAATTGGTTCAGACTGAAAGCAAGTAAAATAATTAGTTTGAGATATTTATTTAAATTAATTTGATCCGATTTAATCTAATTGATTTGAATCGGTATTTAATTGAATAAGTGATTTGGTTAAATCAATTCAAATGATATTTATTTTTTTAAATAGAAATTTTAACAAAAAATACAATAAAAATTATACACTTAAAAATTAAATTTAAAATTTAAAAATTATTTAATAAATTAACTTATTACTAAATTAATATGATTAATTAATAAATTTATAATATAAATAATATGTATACTTATATTTTATATATACTAATTAATACGATTTAACTATTTCATCATTATTCTATCAACTTAATACTTTGAAAAATTCTTAATTGGAGGAGAGTAAAGACAATGATGAAAGAAGAGTATCTTACGATTCATATCCACCCGTTCAGTTCAGCCTTTTTACTTTGTCTTTGGTTCTAAGATCCCAGCCATCTTCTTAGATTCAAATTTCATGGCTCACTAAAGCATCCAATCACTCATTTTTTTTATTTTTTTTTATTTTTTTTATTAAGTGAGTTTCTCCTTATTTGCTTAGAATACATGTAGTAAATATTTTTGAGCTATCAAGTTATTGATGCGACGATTAATATATCTTAAAAAATTTATCTAATATATTTAGTGAATTTTTTTAATTAGTTTTTTTCATTCATAAGAGTTAAACCTATAAATTTATTTAAAATATTCAAGTCTAATTTCATTTAAATCATGTAAAATATATTCTTAAGATAAATTCTTTTTGACTTATAAAAAATAGAATTATAAGTTTTCTCCCCTTGAATGGTAAGAATTGAATGTGTTTTATATTTTTAAGACATTAAATATATTTATTTAATACTTTATTTATAATTATAAGATGAATAAAAATGTAACATTATTCTAAAAAATAAGATGAATATTTACTCTCTCTAATGAAAATTAGGAGAGATAAAAAAAATGAGATAACAAGTCTTAATAACTTTAATTAAAAAAATAAAATGATGAATCTTAATAATTTTTTCTTTACATCCATTAATTAATTAAGTGAAAAAATAAAATAATAAATCTCATAATTATAAGAATAATTTTTAAAAAATACTAGAAATTATTAATAAATTTAATGTCCTAAATTTTTTTTCTTAATTCCTCTAAATTAGTTAAAAGAATTATATTATGAAATGAAAGCAGTAGAACTTTTGTTTTCGTATGGTGCAACTTATACCTTTTAATTTTATTTTTTTAAAAATATTTTTATTTTATAATTTTTTTTTTCGTAAACAAAAACTATAGTAAACCGTATTCAATATGTAGGTGATTTATAATCAACCATCTTTATTTCTCATTGCATTCATCTAAGTCTGACATATATATTCCATGTATTTCACACTAGATTATTCCCCCTAGTCTCTCACCACTTCCTTCTCATCTACCCTCCATCCATTCTCACATGGTTTGACTGTTAATCATACCTCAATTTGCCATCAAATTCCACGATTATTCAGATATGGAGAGTACATGTGATGAATCACATTATCAATTGCTTCTTTGTCCTTAACTCACAGATTTGAGATGCTCCAAGAACCATGCAACTGTCCTCTATGGGTTCCAATTTTTTAATCTTGTCACGGAAGCGTGCCTAACAGAGTCCAAGATAGCTCCATTTTTGGCTTACTGGATGGCAGGGGTAGTGGTGGAAAGGAAGGAGGAGAAGCAAGTGAAGAGAGAAAAGGTAGTAGGAGGAGTAATCCAATGTGAAAGAGGTAAAGTGTAATAATAAGAACTAGATAAAGTGATCCATGATAAGATATTCTACCGTAGCATTTATCATATTTGTATCATACAACTTAAGTAAGTACTTGCTAATTCTATTGAATAAATATACATCAATATCCAACTTTAATTGACATCTAGAAAGAGATAGAAAAAGAAGAGGCAAAAATATAGATATAATAGATTATTTGATGTGATAGTAAGAAAGAGATAGAGAAAAATTAAAGATGTTGATGAAGTATTTAATATTTTGAGGTGTTTAAATATAATTATTCAATTTTATTTGTATATAAAAAATTAAAGTCATATTTTTCTTTTATAAAAACAATTTATTATTGTACTCTTCTAATCCATAAAATAAATTATTTTTATCATTTAGTATTGTTATTGTGAACTTTCAGAAATTGGAGACACTGAGAGGAAACGTGTTGAACACAATGGTAGATATCAAACTTTGATGGAGGTAATGATGGGATGATACTCACAAAAACTTTGGTATTTAAAGTAGCAAAATTACAAAATCAAGAGGTGAAAATAAATTGCAAGTATACCTCTAAAAGTAAAAAGAAAATGGAAAGAAAATAATATTAAATTAAAATGGAAGAAAAATGAGTATATAATAATAATAATAACTCTTATTGATGTTCATTCATGTTGAGTTCCGAAAGTATTTGTAATCTCAGCATGCCATACTTGAGAAGAAGTCTAGTTAAGAACAAATATCTTTTCCTAATTTTTTAAGAGACTTAAAAAATATTAATTACTTCAAATTAAACTTTTTGTATATTTTGTTGGTTATTTAAAAGATTATTATTTCTATTTGATTAAATGTAGAAAATTTTAAATGAATTTAGTGTTTATCAAAAGGTAAAATTTTATTTTTACCTAAACTTAGTCTACTTGACTTGGTCTTTAAGACTAAGTCTCTCTTATATATCATTGTTTTTTTTTCCTTTTAATTTTTGAGCATATATCTTGTTGTATTTCTTAATTATGATTAAGATAATTAGAAAAAATATATTATATCTTGGGAGACATTTGTATTATAAATTTTTTTATGTTAATTTTAGTTATACTTATTGGAGTTATTAAGTATGAGAATGATTGTGATTTGTGATCATTTTGTTAAAAATATGTAGTTTAATTTTAGTTTCACATCGTATAAATAATAAGAGACATTATTCATATATTTTTATATAAATAATTCTTTTAAATTTTTTAGTGACACATCAAGTGAAATATAATTTCTAATATAATCATGGATGTAGATATCATACATTGTGTATTGAACTGGTTAGATTCTTAAGTCATTTTTCTTTCTCTTTTATTTTTTTCTTTTATCATTACATTGTTTTTAACAATTTTAAATTTGTGGATTCATAATTGATTTTTGATTGTAATCTTGGTCATAGATTACAAAAATTATATTTTTTTTGTCAAAATAATTTTAGTATCTCATATTTTCTGTTAAACTATAGAGTATGAAAATAGACTATGTATCAGAATATTTTTAAATTTGACTAATCCCTTCAGTATTAAAATCAGAGAGCTCACTGTCAAATGACCAACTTCTCATGCGGGGTGTCCCAGTAAGCACGCACATACCATTTTGAGGACACTTTTGGTTATCAATCCATTGGTTTGCGTCCCATGCTAACTAAGCTTTTCAGGAAAATGGTAGGAAAATGATACATGGACCCTACCTATAGAAATAGAAACAAAAGATTCTTCATTTTTTTTATTAAATAATGATTTTTTTGAATAATTTAATTTTTTAAACACTTAGTTAAAATTCTTCATTGTTTTTATTTTTCTATCACATCATATTATTTAATATACATATATAATTTTTCTTTTATTTTTTCATTAAATTCCGTCTCTATCTTTTCATAGTCGGTCCCAAACTCGCTATTATTCTTGTTATAGATTATTTCTCTCATTAGAACTTTGAATTCCAAAGATTATTTTTGAAGTGAACTTAAAAAAAATTGTTTTTAAAGTATAATATAATAAATGATATAATATGATAAAAGTGTTAATTAAATATATACATTACAATGTATGTTGCTCCAACCTACCTTGTCAAATGCTCTTTCTGGACTTTACCTCAATTTGACATTTCTACATCTAGAGGTCTAGCTCTGAAGGATATTTAATTTATTGCAATTGCAAACCATAAACTACAGCACATGCACTGATATCCATTCCTCTATTCACCCATCCATCCATGGTATAGTATTCTAAAAAAGTAACATATCCATGTCTTCCAATAATACTCTCCTCCTCCTTACTTTTCTCGGCCTTCTCAGTTTTGAAACAACTGAGGCACAAAACGACCCTTTCTATCTTTACAAAGATTGCTCCGGCGACAAAACCAATCCCAATACCTCCTTCCATCATAACGTCAAGACCCTCATTTCTTCCCTACCATCTAAATGCATCCTAAATGCATTTATGGACTATTCATGTGTAGAGGTGACGTGTCCTCTCACCTCTGCCAACAATGCATTGTAAATGCAACCCAACAACTATCCTCAGAATGCTCCTTGTCCAAACAATCTATAATTTGGTACGAGGAGTGCATGGTTTGGTATGCCACATCCTCTATTTTCTCCACTGTGGCCAAGATACCTAATTTTTTCATGCAGAACAGTGCTAATGTCTCAAACCCAGAAAGCTTCATGAATTTAGTGTCCTTGACACTGAACCAAACTGCAGATAAAGCAGCCCAATCAACTATTGATAACAAGAAGTTTGCAACAAGGGAAGCAAACGTGAATGGATTTCAGACTCAAATTCTTTATACTCTAGCTCAGTGCACGCCAAATCTGTCACCCCACGATTGCAGAACATGTCTTAATGATGCAATAGAGAACATTCAAGGATGTTGTGAAGGAGGGATAGGAGGGAGAGTTCTATTTCCTAGCTGTAATGTTAGGTATGAAATGTACCCTTTCTACACTGTTCCCTCAGCAACACCTGCACCAAAGCTTGTTCCTGAAACAAAAACTTCCCATGCAGATTCAAATGTTTCAGAATATCCTATTTATCTTTTTCACAATTGCACAAACAAAACCTCTTTCACTGCCAACAACACTTTCCAAACATACCTCAATACACTCTTCTCTAACCTAGCTTCTAATGCCACCACTGGCCAGAAGTTTCATCAGGCTAATGTGGATGAAACAGTGTTTGGTCTCTTCTTGTGCCGAGAGGATCTTCCTTCAGGCCTATGTGGTGAATGTGTCAAAAAAGCAACCCATGAAATATCATCAAAGTGTCACTCGTTCCATGAGGCTATAATTTGGTACAGCCAGTGCATGCTTCGCTATTCCTATAGAAATTTCTTCAATAAAGTGGAAACAAGTCCTATGTTTTCTGAGTTGAACACCACCAATAAGGATAAGAAGCAAAATTTCTTTACGGTGAAGTTAGCGAAGACGTTAGATCAAGTGGCAATTCAGGCAGGGGACAGTAATGATAGATATGGAACAAAGACAACAGAATTGAATGACTTGTAAACCCTTTATGCTCTTGCTCAATGTACACAAGATTTGTCTATTGAAGGTTGCAAGGGTTGTCTGGAAATTGTGATTGGAACATCAATTCCGTGGTCTCGTTTGGGAAGTATAGGGGGAAGAGTTGTATACCCCAGCTGCCATATCAGGTTTGAATTGTTTCAATTCTACAAAGACAGCGACAAAACTGGGACGCCATCTTCAGGTACTTTCCAACTCAAGTAATAATACAAATTGTTAAAATACGTTATTTTTAATAAATTTTAATTAATAGTGAAAATACTTTCTTAGGAAAAAGTATTAAAAAATATGTATAAAAGAACGTGTCACTAGCATTAAGATGTGTAAATGGATGTTTTTTGGTACGAATCATTTCTATTTGTTGTCTCATTTGATGCCTCATTTTCTCTTTTCTCTTTCTGCGTCTTTTATAATCACTTTACACTCATCTATATCTGTTTCTGTACATTTTTGTTACATTACTATCGCATTTATCACTTTAAATTTTTCTTTTCTATCTTACTTTATTTTCTCTTTTATTCTTATGTTTTTCTACTATCGTAAAAAACAAAACCTATCAATATTAAACAATTCAATAAAAGTAAATGTTTATTTAGTATTCATAACCTTTTCCACTTCATTTTTTTATTTCTCTTTTTCTTTCTGGTCATTATACTTATCACATATGTGATTTCCTCTCTCTTCTCTTTCTTTTATCTTTCTGTGTCTCTCTTTCCTTCTAATTCATACAGCTAATTTTGGGACATGCGTATATGATTACTCTCCTTCTTAGATTTTGAGGGTAATGATTATACATCCCACATTTTAGAGAATATGGGAAAGAAGGAAAAGAGAAATATAAAGAAAAAGAAAGAAAAAAAATCGAGAAAGAAAGTGACATATGTAATAAATGATGTGTGATGGAAAAATAATAAATAGATGAGACAAAAATCAAATCGAAAATAAGATGAAAAATAAAATAGACAAAAATTAAACATGATTAAAAATTGCTGTAGCTTAAATTCCCTGAGCACAAACTCTATTGCTGTGAAGAAAAATTAAAGAAATGAAAGAAAGGGGAGCAATAAAGAAGTGATGATGATTGTGATAAAACATTTATGAGTTTATGATTATTATCGTATCGTTTTTTTTTTTTTTTTGGAGGACGAAGTAATTGATCATTATTTTATAAATAGAGGATACCATAAAAAATTATAATTTAGCAACTATGCTGTTTGACTTTTCCACATTTATATTTGGAGGTATATTCAATATACATATTGAATTTTCTGCACTATAATTCTCAAAAAGTAACATGGACCACAAAGAGTTCAAGACCTATATGGAGAAAGTGAGTCATTTATCTTGTTATCAACCTATCATGATTTTCATGACTTATTCACTAATATTATTTCCAAGATGTGTTGATTGTTTTGTGCAGAAAGAGAAAAATGCCTGTCGCGAATAATTATCTTGATTGTTGTGTTGGCAAGTATTTCGGTGACATTATTGTTTGCTGTTTACTATTTTCTACATAAAAAAGCAAGAAAGAGGCATGCCGTTATTCTCGAAGAAAATTGTTCGTATTGTAAAAAACTGTCATTGAATCCGTGCCTTGTTAGCTTCAATAAGTTTGAAATTTACTTTTATCCTTTCAATCAATTTTTATTTTGAGGAATTTTAACCTTTCAATCATCTAGTAGGTCGTGAAATTGCCACTTTAAAGTCGTTACAACTTGATTTGGCTACCATTAAAGCAGCAACTAATAACTTCAAGACGAAAATAAAATAGGAAAAGGTGGATTTGCAGAAGTTTTTAAGGTAAAATTTTTAATTCTTTTTTATTTTTACACAAATAATACCTTATACATTTTCAGGGTATTCTTTTTCACGGATCACAAATAGCTGTAAAGAGATTATCAAAAAGTTCAAAGCAAGGAGCGAATGAGTTTAAGAATCAAGTTTTATTAATAACCAAACTTCAAGATAGAAATCTATTGACATTAATTGGTTTTTGTCTTGAGTAACAAGAGAAAATACTTATTTATGAACTTTCTATTTGGTTAGAAACTCGAGACCTTTAACTTCTTATAGTCAATGTTAAGATCCATGCATTGTGATTGATATTTTTCTGTGATCATAATTGATTTAACGCACTAATTACTGTAAAACATGTTTCCTTCTTATAGTCTCACAAAAAATTTTGTAGGTTCTCAACTGCAAAACTTATTAAGTTGGTTTGAATGCTATAATATTATAGGAAGAATTGCTTGAAAAATTCTTTATTTACATAAATATTTTCGACTAAACACTATATATTGTGATCTTAAATCTAATAATGTTCTATTAGATGAATGCATGATTCTAAAAATATCAGATTTTGATCGTTCTAGAATTGTTGAAGTAAACCCAGACTAAGGAAGAACAAGTGTAATTGTTGGAACATAATAAGTTTGAAATGTTCATCATTTTTCTTTTCACTTTTTTAAATGGTTTATTTTAGATAATTTGATGATTTTTTTTCTAATTTTATTTTATATAAAGTGGTTATTTGTCTCTAAAATATGTAATGTTGGGATAATTTTCTGAAAAGTCAGATATTTTTAATTTTGATGTCATGATTTTGGAGATTATAAGTGGAAAAAAGAATGTAATATCTTATGAATCACATAGTATTATTGATGGTCTCCTAAGCTATGTGAGTATGGTCTTCTAATTGATCATTTTTCCTGATGTTTACATGTCATATTTATTTTATATTTGTATGTAGACTTAAACACTAAGAATTGTAATTATTCAAATATTTAATTTGTCATTGTTATATAAGCTTGGAAATAGTGGAGAGATCATACACCCTTGAATACATTTATCCAAATATAACAGAAAATTATTCAGAAATTCAGGTCATCAAGTGCATTCAAATTGGTTTATTATGTGTTCAACAAGACCGATGCTAGACCTACAATGGTGACTGTTGGTTCATATCTTAGTAGTCATTTTATTGACTTGCCAACACCACAGGAGCCTGCATTTTTCTTGCTTGGTAGAATGGATGAAAATATAGTTGCGATGGAATCAAGTTCCAATCAATCTATCAACATTCCTTCACCATTTTCTAACAATGAATTGCCTATAAGCCAATTTCTTCCTCGATAGTAAGTTGATATTTTATCCTTTAATTTGTCACTGTTTATGAATATTTTGATTGTATACAATAACATATCACTTGGTACTTTTATAGGAAAACATTGAGTCATAAGCTTATTTTTTCTTTGATTTTATTTCTTGACCTTTTGTCCATTCAAAAACTTTTTATGATATAAAAATTAGTAATTGAATAAAGCAAAGACTCAAACACCCGAACAATTATATTTCATTATAAATCCAAGAAAAATAAGTAGATTCTTATGTTTAGCATATATACATCTTTGTACTATGCGATTGAGGGCAATACAATAAGTTTTCAATTCTTAATCATCCATTGTAAAAGCTCCCATTAATGCATAACCACCTGGATAGAAGATTACATCCAAGATAACTCCAATAAACCATAGCAACTCAATTATGTCTACAAAGAGAATTATTCAAAAACATTTTGTGAGCACAATTTTAACTCACCAAAATAAATCAAGGATAGCGATAACATGATTTTCAATATTCTAAACCAAACAAGGCTTTACTAACAATGAGAAATCCAACAAAAACAAAATATTGACTTCACGAATTTTATCATGAATGAGGTACCAAAAACATAATAGCCATCATTCAACCATAATTAAACACATCATTGTGTCCAACACAACAAATCACCTCCTTTTAACATTCCTTATAATATTGGTTTGATACATAATATATGTTGTCTATATTCACGACTATATTAAAAAATATATTTTATTTGATGTGTTACCAAAAAGTTTATAAGAGGTTGCTTATATAGAAATATATGAATAATATATCTCATTATTTACACGATGTAGGACTAAAATCAAATTACATATTTCTAACATTTAGTCTAAGTGCAACAAGATCAAAGTTAAGTATTCAAAAAGGTAACACATGTTGTGATGATGGGATGACAAGCTGCATCACGAATTTTGAAAAAATGACAAGTCATTACAATATCCACACAAGATACATCACAAGCTTCATCCCAATAGTCTTATCACTCATCATTTGACACAAAAAAAAAAAAAAAAATTCTTGAGACGACACCAATAAAATTCAAAATCCTAATTTTCTTAGCTTCAAAGTCAGGTTTTCTTTGGAAATCAAGAAAAGGACCATTCATAAAACTTGCCTAATAAAAAAAATTGAATGACCATAGTTCATAAAGCCCAGTTCCAAGAACCATAACATCATTTGGATAAATACCATCACTTACCTTTTTAACCTCGAACAATGCCTTCCTCATTATTTGTTGCGCATGAAACATATTATATATAGCTTACCATTCAAAAAACTTTGCAGGTAAGAGGCTTAAAGACAAAGTCATTAATCTCGTGACAACGAAGAAAATCTTATGGCGTCGAAATAAGCATCATTAATTATATCTACAATATCATTATCTAATATTGAAAATCATATATATATATATTTATCTTTCTGGAAGTTCTTATTTTATTTCTTCTATTCTTACATATTGCCAATATGTGAATTGGTTGAGAGTTTCAATAATTAGGGATGTTTGACATGTGACAAATTGAGAACTCTAATTTCATAATTAAATAATACTCTAGTTTAAAAGCATAATAGGTTAACTGAGACATGACATCTTGTTAATTTGAGAAATTAGGAACATCAGTTGTCACTACTTGATAATTATTTCTCCACAATTATAGACATTATTCCTTTAATAAAAATAATGGATTAACTTTTATGTGATATCTTGTTATCCCAAAAATTTTTGTAACCTATCTAGGTTGTGATTGTTTGGTGATGTTAGATTTAATAAAAAAAAATCTATTCATTCAAATATCTATAAAAGAACAATGTACATCATTTTGATTTCTCGCACTTGAAGATAGATAGCAATAAGAGTTACACCTTGTCTAACTCAAAAATATTTTTCTCAAATATACCCTTTCCCCAAAATTCATGAATAAATAAATTATGTTATTAAACGTTAATAAGCAAGATGGTAGGACAATCGTTATTTTACACATTAGTTTAAAGGGTAACTATTAGTATCTATCCTTTTCGTACCCATATCTTGCTTAGAGACATTTCTTTAGGATTTTTTTATATGTTTTATCTAAATAAATTGTGGTGGTGACTCCCATTTTATATTTTTTTATTTTAAATATAAATTTAATCTCTAAAAGATAGAATATTTTAATTTTAGTCGTTTATAATTTTTATTTTTAATTTTAATCTTTTATTTTTTATCTCAATTGTTAAATAATATTTTATAATCTCAGTTGTCTATTAAACGATAAAAAACAGAGACATTGATAGTTTAATGGTTGTTTATGTTATTAAAAAGTTTGGCAAAACAATCATATTTAATATTTTTGTCAAACTATATTTTTAAATTTTTTATTAATTGATCTAACGTTATTAATTATTTTAAATATATAAAAATTTAAAAATACATTATATTAAAATACATGACAATTTTGTTAAATTTTTTGATGATGTAATAAAATATCATATTGTCAAAATTATTTTTAAGATATTATTTAATTTTGTTATTTGACAATAAGACTTAAATAAAAAAAAACTTTAATAAATAAATAAAATCTTAAGATCTAAAACCAAAAAACCTTATTCTGTTTCATATTAAATCTATTTTTATTATTTTTATATGCAACTTAAAACCTTTTAATTTTGTTTCAAACAAGAATCATGAACAAGTCTCACTTTAAAGTTTGAGGTGGTTTTCCAATTTAGAGATCTTCACATGTATTGAAGAGTATAAAATTTATGACTAGCCAATTGCGAATGATTTTTCCAATCGTTGTTAGTTAACCTGTCGTCGTTTTTTTTTTACCAGTTTGGTTAAATCCATGCAAAGTTTCTTAAAGTCATTGAATTCAATGACAGCTTTGCAACAGGCAATAAGCAGGTTATCATTATTTAAACGAGGAAGGGTATGTTTGATTTTCAATTCAAAAAGTAATTTTGGTTGTTGAATGTAATTTTTGATCAAAATAAATTCATTTTGATGACATAGTTAATTATTCTTAAAGTACGTTTATAAATAAAAATATTGTTTGGAAATTGAATTTTATAAAAATAAGACTTGAATTATTTTTATAAACTGAATTTGTAAATTTAAGTTTAGTTTAAATTTAAGCGTACAAATTTTAATCCAAATATGTTATAAAGTGACGCAAAACAGTGATTTTGTTGTAGTAATCCAATTCATATGTCAATTTTTCATCCCATTGTGATCCCAGTTAAGATACTTAATGTTTACCACTAAGAGCTCGAAGTGATATAATATTGTTGTACTTGAAAAAATATTTGTAAATATTGATGACAGAAGGTAAACTCACTAAGTATCAACGTAAATATATTAAATTATGACTTAATTATTTATTTAATTCTAATAAACTTGTAAATTTTATTTTTGGTCTTTAATAATTTTTTTTTCTAATCCTTGTGTTCTTAATAAAGTTTTTATTTTATTTTTGGTTTTTAAAACGTTATTTAAATTATTTTATTTTACTATTCTAAGTACTGTCTAAAAAATTTTAGAAATTAAAAATAAAATAAAAAATTATTAAAACTAAAAAGGTAATTTTTTTTTATTATAGACCAAAAATA
>JAMLFT010008462.1:0-13673 GCA_026544285.1 Pachyrhizus erosus | reverse complement strand
TATAAATATTTGAATATTGTTAATGCACTCTCAATAATTAATACTAACAAAATATAATTACTATTAAAAGAATATTTATTCCTATTGAAATTTAGAATTCCTAATATTTCATTTATTTGATTTTATTATTATTTTTATTTTATCAGTACGTTACATGTGGCCCTAAGCTTACTCATAAGTTAACTTGTCTAATTTGTAGTGTATGTTGTATACTTGTATCAATTTTTCTACTCTAAGATACATTAATCAGGCAATGGTATAAGGAACTGTCAAGTAAAGGATCATTATCCACATCATTCATAGGAGAGCTTAAATCTGTTAGTAAGGGGAAAAGCTTAGCAATATGAAATCTCATGTTTACTAGTGATTGAAACATATATTTTATTTGACATGGGTGAATGCCTTGCTTTGATTCAACTATCTTATGATCCAAACATTACTAGAGGTGTGCATGTCCCCTTAGTGAACAAAGATGTCCCAATTAAACACTATTTGAACCCATGTCTAACAAAGGTATTAGAGAACTTCTAATACCACTAACGTGAGGCTTGCTTTGGAAGATGTGTGTTTGCTAGATTATTTATAGGTTAAGTAAGATTAGTGTTTTGTGGTATAGCTCTTTGAATTATAGTGAATTATAATGATTTTTGCATTAGGTATCAGTTTGGGAATGACAAATTAGGTTTGTGTATTAGGGACGAATTGGTTGGATAAGTTCTTATAGGCAAAAATGTCCTTATGGAATATAATATCTTTAGAGATGTGAAACTTTTGTGTGTGTAAATCATGAAGTTTAATCCTTTATAACTTGTGGGGTACCCAACAAAGTTACATAAAAATGTCTTTAGAAAAAAATTTCATTGCATAGAAGGAATATTATTTATATAGAATAAGAATCCAAAGACTTTTAGTTTATAGTACTCAACTGGCTATGCATATTTTATCTCATAGAAAATTGATCTTTAAGGAAATGAGAGAGATCTTATTAATCAAAAAATGTTATTATGGTTATGCATTCTCCCCAGAATTTGAGTGGTGTCTCGTGTGACACCCTTTATTCCAAACACATTTATTGTCAATTGTAGAACATGACAAAATAAAGTGGATTTTGAAAACTTTCTCATTTGATAAAAGACATCACATACTTTAATTTTTCAACATATCATAAAAGGATAAAGTTTAATAAACACTTTGGCACTCCAAAGGCCATTTAAATTTAAAACCAACACCATTTCAAGTTTAAAACATAAACCTTAATGAGGAAATAACTAAACATCTAGCTCTAATGTCACATCTATCAAAGCATGCAACCAATAAAGCAAAACATAGACTATAACTACTTATAATGAGACTTGTGTTTCTCCTCCTACATCATCATCATAAACTTGTTGACTTTCACCAACAAGGTGTTGTTTAGCCTAACATAAATACAAGAAAACAAAAAGAAATGAAATACATTTCACCACATGCTCGTGGCATGAAAATGAAGGTTGAGTAAAAACATACATAATCGTACATAGCACTCATTCATACAACATGCAATGCAATACTTAGCTAACTTGTATTTTAGATGCATGTGGTAATTATCAAAACATTTGTTAAAAAGGCTTAGGAAGACATGCAATTGACGAATCCACATGATTTAACACTTATACTTTTGACCAAGATAAGATTGGCAATTGTGCATCAAGGTTACGCAACATTGCAACAATACTCAAACCCATGGGATAAACATTAGCCACCCAAAGATTCAAAACTAAAGAACACCCCTAAGATTAGAGCTTCAAATGAACTCATTCATGACCTCCCCTATTAAGCTCAACAATATTTTTGAAAACTTTGCATGTTCATAACACATGGTCATATGGGATACACATGACTTTACTTAACATATCACTTGGAGGATTCTATCCCTCACAGAGTAGATTCTCTTAATATTTTAAATCTTACTCATGTATCATGACCACTTCATCCATATTTCACACACATAAGCATAATACATCATGGTAATTTCAAGCTCAAAGCACAAGTTTACATGGTTGATACTCATAGCATTTTATCATTCCATAAACAAAAATTATAAAACAATTTCATGTCAAGAATCTCTATATAGCTAACCTATAAAATATTATAATTTCACATAACTCAGATAACAAAAGATACATGACCTTAACATCACAATTGCATATAGTTGTATTCGCATTTAATGGGATAATATTCTCAAATATATTTCATTCGCAATTTCTTACACATATTTAAGTAAGTTATGTATAAAGAAATACTTCTTGATTTGATACCACTCACCCATTATGTCAACTATCTATTTGGTATTATCACTGGTATAACATTTATTAAGTTTTAGGTGTTACTTTTATCTTTTCCTATTACACATCTTCAACCTTCGTAAAATGAAAATGTAATACCTAGTGTTATATCAATGCTATCAAATAGTCTTTTCTCTTGTTTGAAAGTTAAGACAATTATATACCATCTTTATGTTAACTTCAGGATATAGTTTAATCATCTATTGTGCATATAATTAGAAATAACAAACAAATTTGATCATATATTTAATTTTAGACATCATTTTTTAGTTAGATCAAAGTCAATAGTTAGTTAACATCTAGAGTTACACTTATTATGAAGACACCTAAGTCAAGTTTGACCATTAAATTTGCCTAACAAACTCATTAATTTAATCCACTTATTTTTTTAATTATCTCGATTCACTTAAAGATAAAATTGTGCTAACTATTTTTTTTCTCCACATGTATCCTTCCTTTAAAAGCAATCTTGTTTAAGACATTGTTAGATACTAAATGTGAATACCTCTTCCAATAGAAATTCAAACATTGATTTATCATGTTATTAGACTATTCAAAATCAACTCAAATTAAATTAAAAGGAAAATTTTGCTTTACCTTAAACCATTATTTTGATTTTGATTTTAAAATTACAAAACTAATGATATTGATTCAAGTATTGGATTCAGGCACATGGAATTAGATCCAATTTCAACCTGTACCATTTTTCAAAATCTGTAAATTTTATATTATATGGTTCAATAATGTTTATTTTGTGTAATTTTATATTTAGATAAATTATATTTAAATCTCTTTAAAATTAGTAATATTAGTAACATGTGAATTTTATCATTTTAACTTTTTTGTATTATTTTGATTTTTTTAATTCTGAAATATATTCTTTTTGTTTTAATTATTATCTAAACTATTTTTATCTCTTGAATAAAGAGTTATTGAAAACATTTTAAAAATAAAAGTGATACATTTTAAATTTAAAGGGACAAAAAAAATATATTTTAAAATTAAAGAGAAAAATAATACAATTTTTTTTTAGAAAAACTAAAATTAAACTTTAATCATTTTAAAAAAATTAAAAACATAATTTATTCTTTATAATTCTTACTTTTGAGATTATTCATCAATTTTTTATTTATTATGATTTTTATTTTTTTCTTATTTTTACCTTATTTTTATCTTATCTATTTTCTTAATAGTAATAAAGTCAATAACTAAATCCTACTCAATTCAATTATGATCTAATTGATTTGATGTAAAAAAAATTGAAGAATCTGAGTAACTCAAACATTTTAATCAAATAATATCTAAATATCCCATAAATTGAATCCAAGTCAACCCGTAACTATCCCTATTACTATAAGACACTAGTCTCTTTTATTACACTAACATTTTCTTAGCAACCATGGCTTCATTTGAAATAAGTTAGACAATGGCTGTTTTTATTCCTCATACAAATCCAAAATGGTTCAAATTACGAAACTATTGATTACCCCTATCTCTCAGACAAATAAACACACAGGTTCAGGACTGTCTTAATTAAGATCTTGGGGGAACGCAATCTGGGATGCAGACTTTAAGACGATAATCAATCAATTTTTGTCTAGTAATTAGTGAGATAATGACCTAACACTGTGACTTTCATTTTTTCAGAAGTTGAATTTTTAGGAGAAGTGTGACGCCACCTTACGTACCGATTTCTTGTAAGTTTATATGGCTTTCTGCGATCTGGCTTGCATTAAATGATGCTCTGTGCCCCAATTCACAACCGTATTGGCCCTTTGTCATCTCGAAAATGCGCAGCAGGCCTTCGTATTCTCAGAACTGGGCATTCAAGTTTAAAGAGACAAAAAAGTATTATTTTTCTTTATTATTAATAAAATCTAAATTAAAAATGTGTTTTCATAATTTTTTATAAAATTTAATTTAAATTTTTTTTATAAATTTTTTTTTTATTAAAATTAATTTTAAAATGATATAATAATAAAAAAAAACATGTTTTATTAATGTTTGTTAATTTTATTTAGAAATATATTTAAGAAAAATATCTTCTATCTTTATTGAAAAACTCTTTTAAAAATTTAATTTTTTATAATATTTTAATTATTTTTTATTTAAATATTTTAAATTATTTTACAATAAATGTTATATTAATAAAATAATTTTATTTTCTCTCTTATAATAATTAGATAAAAAGTAATTAAGTAGATAATAAGTCACAATAAATTTAAGAATAATTTTGAAAAATTAATTTAATTTTTAATAAATATAATATTGTCAACTAAATTAACTAATTTTTAAAGAATGTAAATTAGTTAAAAGAATTTTATAGTTAAAGCCAAATGTAGTATTAATTTAAGACAATTTAATCATTTTTAACTTAATAAACTAGTTAGTAAATCTTATAATAAGAACAAGAGATATTATTTATTTTTATTTTAAATTTTATCTAATTGTTCCTACTTTTATAATAATTAATTAAATAAATGATTTTAAATATTTTCATAATATTTTATATAAATATTTTTATTCATAAAATAAAAAATATTAACTATTTTTATAAAATATTATGATGATAAAAATGATATTATAAAATAATATACTAATTCCAATTCTTATTATAGGATCTAAATTAAAAGTGTAATTGAGTTTTTTTTATAACGTTTAATTTAAAATGTCTCATGTATTAATTACTTTTTTATAAAAATATCATTCATTAAAATTAATTTTAAAATGATGTGATTGTGAAAGAAATATAACTCATCAACGTTTGTTAGTTTTTATCAAAGGATAATTTTAGGAAAAAAAATTAATTTAAGACAAATTTAATACTCTCAACTAAATTAACCAAATTTTTAAATATTGTTGAATTAATTAATTTAATCTTACAATAAGGATAGAAGGTAGTAATATTAATTTATTACTAAGATTATGTTTAATTGTGAAAAAATAAAGAAAAAAATGAAAAATAATAAATGAGAAAAGAAAAAAAGAGAGAAATAATGTATAAATTAAAAGTTGTTTAGTTGATCTAATGTCCTATTTATTCATTTTAATTCGAGAAAATCTTTTTACATATTTTATTTTAGATTTTAAAAACTAGAATTTGTCAGGGGTTATAATTTGAAAGAAAATCTAAATATCGTCATCATATCCAAACAAGTTGAGATTAATTATAAACTCAATTTAAAATATATGAAAAAATCAAGCAAAGCTGTAAATATTACATTCTCCAAGTATCTGACTAGTATTTAGTACATTAAACATGGATCCATAGAGGTAATGTCCCTAAATTTTCAACGCAAAGACTACAACAACTAGTTCTAAGTCATGGGTCAGGTAATTTCCTTCATGAGGTCATAATTGTCTTGAAGCATAAGTCATTACTCTTTCTTCCTACATCAACATGCAACCCAAGCCTTGACGTGAGGCATCAGAGTAGACATCAAATTTCTTCTCAAGGTCTGGCAGGGTTAATATTGATGCAATGGTTAACCTTTTCTTCAATTCCTGGAAGTTGTCCTCACATGTGTAATCC
This sequence comes from Pachyrhizus erosus, assembly GCA_026544285.1. NCBI lineage: Eukaryota > Viridiplantae > Streptophyta > Magnoliopsida > Fabales > Fabaceae > Pachyrhizus > Pachyrhizus erosus. Next base: position 7,817 of record JAMLFT010008462.1, on the reverse strand, counting down.
CAATTGACGATTTGACCCTTTCTTGTTAACTTGGTCAAGGGCAAGGCTAATATGGAGAATCCTTCAATGAATTTTTTATAATAACCTACTAGACCTAGGAAACTTCTGATCTTTGTGACAGTTGTTGGAGGGTTCCATTGCATAATTGCTTCTACTTTGGTTGGGTCTATCGCAATCCCTTCTTTAGACACCATGTGTCCCAAGAAACTTACTTTTTCTAGCCATAATTCACATTTAGAGAGTTTTGCGTATAACTAACGTTCCTTCAAGAATTGCAACACGATCCTTAGATGCTTTGCATGTTCTTTGTAGCTCTTTGAATAAATCAAAATATCATCTATAAATATAACTACAAACTGATCCAAGTATTCATGAAAAATTCTATTCATATAATTCATGAATACAACAAGAGCGTTAGTCAAGCCAAAGGGCATGACTAGATACTCATAATGGTCATATCGTGTGTGAAAGATAGTCTTGGGAATATCTTCCTTATTCACCCTAATCTAATGATATCCTGATTGTAGATTGATTTTGGAGAATACTTGAGTTCCCTTCAACTGATCCATGAGATAATCAATTATGGGGAGTGGATACTTATTCTTAATAGTGACTTTGTTCAGTTGGCGATAATCTATACACAATCGCATACTTTCATCTTTCTTTTTCATCAACAACACTAGAGCTCCCCAAGGTGATACACTAGGTTTGATAAACTTCTTGTCCAATAGTTCTTCCAACTGACTTTTGACTTTTGCCAGCTCTTTTGGCAACATCCTATATGGTGCAATGGAGATTGGACTCGAACCAGGAATAAAGTCTATAACAAATTCTACTTCTCGTTAAGGGGACAATTCTGGCAATTCTTTAGGAAAGACTTCTAAAAATTCACTAATAATTGGAAAACTATTGACATCCAATTCAACTTCTACTTTTGTTGAAAATAATGCCATGAAAAATTAAAAATCTCTTCTCTTTTCATCCTCTATTTTGTTGGACTTATGATTCAAGAGTTTGGAATTTCTTAAGTCTAGGATACTAAAGTTAGTGTCTTATGATGACAATGTAGAATAACATGGTTAGAGGATAACCAATCTATTTCTAATATTATGTCTAAATCAGATAGGGGAAGGCATATTAAGACAATAAAAAAGCTTCAGCTTTCTAATATCACTGGGCAATTTAGACAAGCTAAGTTGGTAATTACAATCTTATTAGTAGGAGTATTTACAGTTAATTCATATGATAATGAAGTTAAAGGAAATGATAAATATTTGGCATATTCATGGGATATAAAGGAATGAGTAACACCTAAATCATATAGTACGTCTAAGAGTTTGTCATGTATAATGTACTTACCGCGAATCAAATCATTTGACAAAGCAGCCTCAAATCCACTCATGGTAAAGACTTTCCCTATCACCTTTGGTCTTTTAGAGGCCTGGCTTTGCATCAGCTTTTTGGCATTTAATGTTTCCTTCTTTGGAAACCAGCAATCCTTTACTATGTGTCCGACCTTTCTACAATTGTGGCAAGTGATATTCTTTTGTAGGCAATCTTTTTAAGAAATGGGGTCCACCATACCTGAAACATCTTATGGGTGTGCCAACTTCAAGACATGGGGTTGTTGACTTTGAGCTTCCTATAGATTGACTGGGTCTAGTTGACCTACTCCCACATGTTGGCGGTCTTTGATAGGGATTCTTCTGTTGATGACTAGAAATCTTCCTAAGATGTCTTTATGGTCATCCGGTTCTCCATTGTGCTTGCCTGGCGTTGGTGTCCTCTTCATAAATTCTGCACTTATTAACCAAGGTGGGAAAGTCAATTATCCGGAGGTATCCTACAACTTGTTTTATGTCAGCCCATAGTCCATTTTCAAATTGTGAGCAGGATGCCTGTCCATTTTCGACTCTAAAGTATGACCAATATTTTAGTAATTCATCAAATTTGGCAGCATATTTCCCACAATCATGTTCCCTTGTTTCAGTTCTAGGAATTCTCTTACCTTCCTTTGTTTGTAGTCAGTAGGGAAGTATTTGTCTAAAAACTTCTGTCTAAAAATCTCCCAAGGTATAACATGGCCAATTCTGGGAAGTGTAGGCTTAACTATTCACCACCAATTTTTTGCTTCACCAGTAAACATAAAGGTAGCAAAGTTTACCTTATGTTCTTCAAAACTTGACGTTGCTGCAAAAATCTTTTCAATATTTGTGATACAGTTTTGGGCTCCTTTTGGGTAGAAGGAACAGCTAAACCTAAGTAGTTCATTCCTCCTGAATGTTACCAATCCTCTATATTTTGTCAATTTCTCATTTCGATCTTGAGTCATGCGTTCGAGGACTTGAGTCATACGTTCCAACAATTAGTGTGTATTATTACTTGGTGGTCTTCCGGCCATAGTGTCTTGTTGATACAACAAATAATAAAAAATTACTATTTTGTCCCTAATATTTTATCAATCATTCCTAACACACAAATTTTACTCAAGAATGTTGCCTAACGCGTACACTATTTAGTTCAATCAAGTCATTCATGTGGTTTTATTAACGTGTCATCAAACATTCTTACACTACTACCTAAGCAGTGTAGGCATAATTGTCTTCGCTTAGTCTTTTATGTTCCACAGGCTTGATAGGTCGAACCGCTCTAAGACCAACTAATTGTAACGCCTTTTTTATCCATTTTAATTCGACAAAATTTTTCTAGGTATTTTATTTCAAATTTAAAAACTAGATTTTTCCAAGGGTTACAATTTGAAAGAAAACCTAAATATCGCCATCATATCTGAGCAAGTTGAGATTAACTATAAAAACTGAATTTAACATATATGGAAAGATTAGACAGAATTGTAAGTATTACATTTTTCAAGTATCTAACTAGTTTTTAGTACATTAAACAATAGATAAACATCTAAGATAGTCAACAACATATATTTTCTCCCAAAAGTTCCTAGCCATAACACTCATAAGGATATTCTTCCTCTAAGGATTCCTCTCCTCCTTCTTGACCATTTGCTGGGACTAAACCTGTTGAGGAGTTTTGGCGTGAAGGGGGTTGGGTGCTCGAGGAGCTATAAGAATGTCTAGTGGGACTCCAGTGTACCTAGGTGACATGGTCTATGTCAGGAGAACGGGAATATCTATATGGTAGAACTGTCATGGGGCTATGACGTTTGGGGACCTAAAAACAAATCTTACATAGTCCATAAATGTATCATCTCCATCATTCAGATCATGAGTTTATTGACCCTCCAAGGGTATAATCATCGTGTGGAATAGGGGATGAAACTCATCTACCATCTGTATCTGAAATATTGAGAGTTGTAGGAGTGAGTCATCCATCCTTAATCATACGTATACAAGTACACATTATTGCTCACTATCATATGCTCTCATTTCACCGTAATGTGCCTAATTAGGAATTCTACTCGGTTAGGGCCCTTTGTAGCCTCTAATGCTACAATCTCTAGAAGGACTTATACGAGCGTATCAAGAACAGTCCAAGTTTGCATTTTGGGTTTACGGTCAAAAGTACATATCATGTCTGGTACTTGGTCTAGGATACTCTCAACCGAATCTTGGTAATACTCCGCTTTGTCGGGGATGTCAAGCTGGTTACCCTCTTCACTCTAAGCGATTCACAACTTGGCAGCTTATCTACCCCCAAGGACTCACTAAAGCCTACGTACATTCTTCTAGTACCTTCTGTGATCAACCCTTGAAATTTTCATTCTTATTTTTCACTCATTAGGGATTTTGATTCATTCTACTCTTCTCTTCTCCAGTCATCAAGCTTTCTCGATACTGGTTTCAATTTCAATAGCATAGTCTTGTAATAACTCCATTTCATCCTCACTTTTAAATAACCAACCTAGTTTCACTCAACTTTTGTTTTGGTAACTTCCTAGTTTATTTTCTATCATAGGGTTGTTCATATAAGTTACTGTCTATTTGAGATAATTATAATCATCTTATAAATTTCTCTACTATCAGTAGAGGAGATAAATTATCATCATATAATAGGAATATTTAAAATCAAAGCTACACAAAGTTCAAAACAATATATCAAATATCACAATAGAAAAATAGAAAAGAACAAAGTTGTCTTCTTTTGATATTATCATCTTTATTTTCTTTTCTACTTTTATTTCTTCCATTTGTTTCTTCCATGACTATCTATATCTATATTTTACATCCTAATTCAGTTTATTAAAATTAAAATTTAAAATAAATATTTTTTTCTTCTCTTCACACCTTTGTTTCACTATTTGCATCCCTACCCTCACTAAACTCATTGCCCCCTTTTTTTGTTTTACTTTTTACATCCTATTTTCACTAAACTCACCCCCTCCCCCTACACCTTCTTCCTCCTCAGTCATCTTCTACTCATTTTTAGAGCTCACTATTTTCTTTCCCTTAAACTCTAAGGCCTCGAAAGGTTAAGCCTATACTTCACCATCCATTATCGATTACACAACAAATCTTTGATAGAGCTTTGAGGTTTGGGTTCAATGAAAACTAAAAATTCGATTTGAATTTTGATAGTAATTTACAATGAGTCAAATTTTGCTCCCCAGACCAAATTTATGTAAATTTATTATTCTAAAACGAAATTACTATAATTCCAAAGCTTCTGGTAAACAAAAATTGAAAGAAAATGACCCCTCCTACTTGAAACTTGGGTTTTTCAACGATTTCTCCGGCAGGCTCCGTCAACTTAGGTATCTCCTAGTTCTTTGTCTCTTTCTCTCAGCCAATTGAACTTGAATGTTGCTAGGATTAAAATGAAACTTCCAACAACTCAATTGAGGCAAATAGAGTTCTAATGGAGGGCAGAAAGTGAACTTGTCTTCCCTATTTTTCCTTCCTTCTGTGTCTCGTGGTTTGCTTATAAAATTCGTAAAGGATGGGAGAATATAGCTGGATCATTTGAAGACTCATAGGCTTGTAGGGTGGTGAAGGAAGCTTAAGGTGCAAAGCCTCATGAGTTGCTTCAATGATGACAAGAAGTTTTGAAATACGCTTATATAGTTTTTATTTTGTTAAATTTGCAACGATGGGCCTAACGATCTAACAATAATTGACTTCCTTCTCTTCCACTCGTACCCACGTTCGAACCCCACCCCACCCTTTTCCTTTCTTCTATTTTTATTTTTTGCATTTTATTTCTTTTGTATAGCTTTTATTTTCACTTAGGACGCTTAGCATAGGTGGTAGTGCGTTTTGCTACCAACTTGAGGATCCTGGGTTCAAATACGCCCAGCTTTCCTTCCCTTTTTCTATTCTTTTTCTTATTTTCTGTTTTAAGTTTTAAAAATTATTATTTTTTATTTCTATTTTTTTCCAAAAATCTTATAAATTAATTTATATTTTTCTTCTTGTTCCTATATTTTTCTTCCTCAAAATATTTATTTATTTTTATAAATCTATTCATTTTAATTATTTGGATATTTATTTATTTATATTTAATTAATAAAAAATATATTTCTGGCTTTTAAATTTTAGATTCTTATTTTTTATCTTTCTTTTCTTCTTTTATTTCTATTTCATATAAAATTTTAAATCTATTTTCTATTCCAAAAATCAAAATATTCTTATTTATTTGATTATTTCTTCTCTATTTATTTAAACCTTGTTTTTTCAAAATCTTACAACTTAATATTATCTGTTAAATATTTCTTCTCACAAAATTTAAAATTCTAGACTTTAATTGAACTAGCCTAAACATATTTCTAGAATAAAAGATAAATTTCTAATTTATAAATTATATTTTTCTAAATATATTTTATTTATTTTAAAGCAGGATTTACAGTTGATATAAAATAGAGTAAAATAACAAAAATGTTTGAATTAAAGTTATATAGTAAATAAAAAATAATGAAAAATAATTGATGAAAAAATAATTTATACTAACACTATGTTTGATTATGAAAGAATAAAGAAAAAAATGAAAGATAATAGGTGAGAAAAGAAAAAATAGAGTACAAATTAAATTTATTTAGCTGATGTGAAATAAAATAAAAAAATTAATTAAAGTTATTTAGTAAGTAAAAAACTAAAAATAGTATATTAATAAAAATTTCCCTTTATCCCTAATTATAAACATGTTTTTTTTATTTACAGAAAATACGAAATTTGCAGTCATATAATTGATTGCGGTTAGGGTCTATAATTGATTATATGACTACTCGATAACAATATAAAACTCTCCCGAGTGAGTTTGATACAGTTCCTCCTAAACGTTAAGCAATTCATTCACTTCTTTTCTACCACTAGATTTTTTTCAAACATGTAAGCAATAGTTGTTTGAATAAACCACCATTGTTTGATGTAAAAATAAACAAACATATACACACATACATTCATCAATAAATTTGAAAAGGAAAGTAACAAAAAGAAGATAAAAGCAAAAAAGAAACAACATAAACAGAAGAACATAAATTTTATGCATGCACTGCCAATATATTACAAAAGATAAGATCAATTAGAAAAGGTGGAGAAAAGGGGAACTTTGACGTTGTTCACAAGCATCACCATCAGTCATCTTGGCCACGAGCATATCTGTAATAACGAATCTGGAAGTTATAACTAGGGAGGAGGAATCATTTTTGTTGCTGACAAGGTTGCCAAAAAGGCTCTAGCAATGACTTCACGATTGCAAACCTCCGAGTAGCCCATGGGCAAGAGAGGACAACTTGGTTAAGTGTAATATTCTTATTGTTGACAAGGACAATAAATAATTGTCAGGTGCAAAAGAGACCAGATACCGATAATGAATAACTCTTTAAAAGTTTTCAACAAGAAAGATACATAAATTAATCAAATATATATATAAAAAAAAGGAATTCAAAAGATGTGCTGGTGTGAGAATGTCTAATTAAAAATGACTTAAAAGAATTTATTGATACTATTTATATTAACAAGATGCATATATTTTTTTTTTTATAGACTATCACTTAAGAACTCTACAATTAAACTTGTTTGACTTAGAAAAATTATGTGATAAGTAATTTATTGGGAAGTTTTCTTGAAAATATGAGTGAGAACAAAACATATTGAAAAGTCTCATATTGATTTGTGAGAACAATCATTGATCTCAAAAGAAGTTAAGAAGGTACAAGAGGTATTAAATCTGGTTTTCGATGTCTTAAAAAATACTATCAATGAAGGGTTTAACTAACAAAAAAGTTGAATAAAGTATATTATGTGGTATAATTTGAGTCATCGAGACGTCAACAATCATAGATGTTACAAAGGTACTAACTATGCTAACAAGATGCATTTATTTTTTAATATGCTATCATTTAAGAATTTTACAGTTAAATATGTTTGGCTTTAAAAAATTATATTATGTTGTAAAGAATTGAGCAAGACTAAAATTTTTAATTCTAGTTTCCCAGAAAAATAGTAAAAAACCAAGAAGAATATTAGAAAGAAAATATCTGATATAAACAATCAATAAAATATTAAAAAATGACTTTTTATGTTTTTCTTTTAATATTTTAACATGTAACTTAAAGCAAATAATAAGATTTTTATAAATTTAATTAGTCATTTATTTTTATTTCATTATTATTATTATTTAATAGTTATAAAAATTTAAATGATAAAATTAATTATTATAAAATATAGCTATAAATATCTTTAATTCATATCAATATTAAAATGATGTTGATATATTTATGTGTAGTAGTGTACTCTATATTTATACATATTTACAAAATTAATCATGTATAAAAAGATATGCTTTTTAGACTTAAAAAGTATAAGACAATAATTTATATAAATATGTTTTAAAATTTATGAAAATTAATA
>JAMLFT010008461.1:0-13675 GCA_026544285.1 Pachyrhizus erosus | reverse complement strand
GGCACACTATTATATATATTTATATTCAATATTTTTATATATAATATAATATTTATGATATATATATTATATAATATATATTATTTTATAATATAATATATAATAATAAGATAAAAAAAAGTTATAGTATAACTTAATGATTGTTTTGTGTTGTTCTTCTTGTATTGTACTTTGATAGATATCAAATTGACCCTATGTTACATAATACAATGTTTATTTGCTAGAACTTGGATTCATTACACATTTTAGAATTGCCCACTCATGCTGTCAGTAAATTAAAATCATTAGTTGTAAATTGGATGATTGGTGTTTTATCTTAGTAAAATATGTTTTTAGTTGTCAAACCCTCATATATCTTCATCCTCTTCTATTTTTAATTGGATAAATGACTATTTTGATCCTTGAGAGTGAGACACTGACAACTTAGTTATTGAAAGAAGAAAATTATCAATTTATCTCTAAATTGGAAAAAAGTGCAACATTTTAGTTCTCTTGTTAAGTTTTTGTAAGATTATTTTGTTGTTAAGTTGTAATGTTTAAGAACCAATTTGATTTAGGGACTAAATCAATAATTTCTTTTTTCAAGGACTAAATTATCATTGTCTCACACTTTCAAGAATCAAAATGATTATTTATCCAATTTTTGAATATGTGATTCTTGTGATTATCGTAAATTTGAATTTCACTAGTTTACCTTAGTAGGATAGATAAATTAGAAATCATTATTCATCCAATTGTATGCAAATAAAAGAGGCTCTACACTTGAATCTCTTTTATAATTCTTTTTAGGTACTCTTGTACTCATTTATCAATGAATTTTACTTATTATAAAATGAATGCAAATACGAAGAAAATTTTTGAAGTCTAATTGAGGCACCAAGTGATTTATGAAAATTTGTAAGCATGGTTTATAACCTAATGATAAACTTTTTTTTATCCTAAAATGGATTTTGTCAAACAATGATAACCATATTTATTTAAGGTTCATTTTTTAATCATTCAATTTACACTATTTCATTGCTTAAATATTTATTTAGTTCTACATTGGATAACTTTTATTAATTTGATAGGAGTTAGAAACCTTGGTGGTGGACTTAAACATCCACTTGTTTTCTTTGCCTATGTATTTAATTTTTATGTTTAAATTTTAGTCCTTCTAAAATAAACAGTTTTTTTTGTTTTAGTTCTTTAAATATTTATTTTAGTAAAGTAACAACATTAAATGATAGTGTAATAGTGATGTTGACAGTCCATTGACTTGTCCCATTATAAAGGAGTATAACAAGACAATCACATGTAATTTTTTTGGTAAACTATGTTTTTAAATCCTTAAAAAGTTCAAAATTATTGATGACAACAAACTAGTTGATGAAGTACTACAAAAAATATAGTTTACAAAAAAAATAACCTAATAAATCAACAAATTGTTCATGTTGTTATTATGTCGTCAGTTAACACTATTACTTGAAAGAAATGACTAAAACCAAAAATTTTAAATCATTAAAGGACTAAAACAGAAAAAATTTTAAAGAACTAAAGTAAAAACATTTCATTTTATAGGGACCAAAATGTTATTTAAACCTAATGTTTATGTGTAAAGTGAAATTGGTGAACCAATCTAATGTTGTATTAACTTGCAATAGTTTTAGGAAATATGATTACAATTACAATATAATTGAATACTCCTTCTAATCCATTTTATAAGGTCCAAATTAAATATTTGACTTTATCTTTATTATATATTTAAGGTCCAATATAAAATATTGTATTCAATCAAGCTTTTTGAAAATTATGGAAAACTTTACCCTAATATAATTGGTTATATGCACCAAATGGGAAATTGCTTTATTTAACCACCACAAGACCTAGCATAGTCTTTATTGTGCAACAACTTTCTCAATTTATGTCAAAATCAATGGATTATCATATGAATATAGCTCAAAAAGTCCTAAAATATTTAAAGTTTTCCCTTCAAAAGGGTCGTTCTTTTTAGCTACTTTTACACTTAGAATATCAACCTTTTCAAACTTTAATTAAGCATAATTCCTTAATACTAGGTGATGAATATATGAGTATTGTATTTTAATTAAATAATCTATAATATTTTGAAAATTAAAGAAGCAATCCATTGTTTCTCGTTCTTCTTTAAAGGCATAGTTTAGGACTTCAGTTGTTCTTGTGAATTACGATGGTTATTTTTTTTGCTTAAGGACCTTCAAGGATCCATACAACACTTGTTTCAGTATAGTACGACAATGAATTTGCAATCCATATAACTAATAATCCTATTTTTCAAGTTCTTTTCACACAAACATTCATAAGTTAGGCGTTCTCAACATAATGACTCCAAATTGAAATGAGATGTTACTTGTATTACATTTAATTTCTTTTTGTTCCTTGTTCTAAAATGTTCACCCGTTATACTAGATATGATAATGGTGTTAGTTGTTCTTTGTTATTGGTTTTTATTTCTTTTTATACTCTGTTTCATAGTTAAGTAGTTGTATAGGGAATGCACCTTTGTCCTTATCCTCTTACAAGCCTTGTATATATTGTTAATAAGTTGATTCAATAAAATCATTGAGAGGAAATATTATGCAAAATAAGATTTTACTATCAAGATATTTATATATAACTACTAAAAATGCAACAAAAAAAAATTGTTCTAGAAGGCGAAGTAAGGTGTGTTTGGATTAGTTTTCTTTTACATACAAAATATTTTAAAGTAAAAGTTAAACTTAAGAGTTTTTTTTTATCCACAGGAGTTGAAGACAAGAAGTAGAGAGTTTACAACAATTCATACACCCTATTCAACCTAAGAGTTTTAAAATTAAAGAAGTTATTCAACATATTTTATTTCTTTTGAACTTGAAAAGAGGAACCAATTTTTATGCTAGTAAAATGTTTTAAAAGACAAAAATCCTATAAACATATCCTAAGAAAAAGAGAAACAAACACGAATTATTACTATAACATGGTTGTTGACTTCACATACAAAAAAATAATGACTAATGTGCATCTCTCTATGTGTACAATAGAGGATAACTAATAGACAAACAAATTATTTGTAACACCTCGGTAGTCAACTTTTGATAGTTTACATTTTACAATATTTCACATGATGACACTTTATTCAACTTTCTAATTGGTCATAATCCTCTATAGGTAATGTTTTCAAAGACATCGATGATCATATTTGATATCACTTATAACACTTGGCTACTTTTAGCTCATAAATCAACATGAGACTTATCAATTGAACTCTATTTGTTGGTATAGGTAGTGCAAATTAATTTCTTTAAGTCATTCTCAATTGTACAGTCTCATACTTATACACCTTTGGATCTCTCTCTTTCTAGTGTGTATTTGATTCATTTATTGTCTCTCCTACTAGAAGCCTATCAAGAATTTTTTTTTTTTTTTGTGTCTTATTTCTTTTACATCAGTTATCACTCCCTACTTTTGTTGACACTTCAAGATGTTAGGTGATTTTAATGCAGTGTAATTTCAATAATATCCTTTTTAAGGAATTTTTTTTATACTCCTTCCTTTTTTATCCCTTTTAAGAAAATTTCTTTTATATCCATTTTTTGTAATGTATTTTTTTTATTTACTTTAACAAATAATAATGGTTACAATATTAATAACAATACTACTTTATTAAATTGATATTAATATAATGATGTGACTGTATAATTAACATTTTTTTTTAACATTAAAGCTCTAGTTTTTTCAAATATTTAATTTAGAATTTTTATGCTTTATATTATATAATCATTCCAATTTTAATTGATTTTATGAAAGATTCATTTTATATTGTATATGTAAAAGTTAAAGTCATATAAGTTCTCTTTGTATTAATGTAATGACATGACTGTATAATTAATATTATGTTTTAGTTACGTTAAGCTTCAAGCTTTAGTTTTCTCAAATATACAATATACAATTTTTATGTTTTAGATTATTTAGTCATTCCAATTTTAATTGGCTCTACGAAAAATTAATTTTATATTGTATACGATGTAAATGGTTAAATTATAAGAAGTGCTCTTTACTCTCTCCATAAAAAAAATGTCCTCTTTAATATTAATGTAACGAGGTGACTGTATAATTAACATTATTTTCTGTTTACGTTAAGCTTAGGGTTCAATTTTTTCAAATATATAATATGAAATTTTTACATATTATATTATTTAGTCATTCCAATTTTAATTGCCTCTACAAAAATATTATTTTATATTGTATACAGTGTAAAAGGTTAAATTATATAAAGTCCTCTTTAATATTAATGTAACAAAGTGACTATATAATTAACATTATTTTTTTGTTAGTTAAGATTCAGGCTTCATTTTAAAAAAAATATATAATATATAATTTTTGTATTTTATATTATTTGGTTATTCGATAATATCAAATTTATCAAATATATAATATAAAAATTGTTCATTTTATATTATATACCATCTAAAAACATAAATTATATTAATTCTTCTTTAATAATATCTACTTCATTATTATATTAAAGGTTCAAAATTAAATGATAATTAGTATTTGTTTAAAAAGAAAATAAAAAAAGTTGAATATATGTAAAGCATGTGCAATGCACAAACCCGAAATGCATTCATTTAGGATAAACTCATTGGTCTCCATCAAGCACCTAGCACACTGAATTGAAATTACTTGACTTCTTCCAGTAGTTAGTGTGTCATTATGTTCAATAAGTTTATATTTATTAAATTATTATCAACTTCAATTACACAATTTTATAACATGAGCAATCGATATAAGGGAATCATTCTCTATATTTTAAACTGAAAGCAATATTTGTCATGTTGGTATGGCATTTGCAACTGCACAAAGGAACACGATCCCTTAAAATAATTAAAATTACAGCAGGGAAAAGGAAGAGAGGAGCAAAAACACATTAAAAGGACACCAATGGCAACAACTTTCAATACAGTATGGGAAAGAAGCTCCAGAGACAAAGAAGGCACAGTTAAATCAATAGTTAATGTGTCTCAGTCAATTCATTTCAACTATGACTTCAGCGATCAATGCCTTCAATTTTGTCTTCCACTTCTGAGTACAACTGCCTGAGCTTCTCAATGTTTTCTTCTGAAGTCTCCCAGTAACCGCGTCCATTGGCTTCCAAGAATGTCTGCACCAGCTTCCTAAAGGAGTTTGGATTTGTGTTCATGAGCTTCTTCAGCATGTCCTCATCTTGAATGAAAGTTGTGTTGGCTTCTTCATAAACCCAGTTGTCAACTTGGCCTGAAGTTGCACTCCACCCAACTGTGTTAGTAAGCCTCTTCTCAATCTCGCGAACACCCTCATATCCACTAGACAGCATGCCTTCATACCACTTGGGGTTCAACAGCTTGGTTCTTGCATCAAGTCGAACCGTCTCAGAAAGGGTACGCACCTGAAAAGGATCGTCTCCACAAGGTCAAATGGAAACCATTTGATATTTGATATCCATAATGTTAACTCAATGTGATTTGAGGATAATTCAAGAATGGTAAAATGGCAACACCAAGCATAGAAATAGGATGGATATTTATGTAAGGGTTTACTTACTATCTAGTCCTTAATTTTTTTAGAATGTTTTATTTTAGCCTTTGAATTTTTTGTTTATTGATTAACGTCTATTAACTTTTTTCGTCCTTATTTTTAATCTCTTACCAAAAATTAAAAATAAGAACAAAAAAATTAAGGAACTAAAAATAATAAAAACAAGTTTAGAGGCTTAAAATAGAAATTTTAAAATGTTTATGAACTAAAAAATAGTAAATCCTTCATGTAACAATTTTCACCTGAGCATTTGCAGTGGTTGTATCAGCAATGTATGCACTTGGCTTCTTCCCATCTTTCCTTAGACTTTGAACCAGGTTTGTTGGATCTGAGTCAAAGTAATGACTCACATCAGTGAGGGAGATTTCTGATGAGTCAAGGTTTTGGAACGTGGCATCTGCTGTGCTCAGAGCCATCTCAAAGACCTTTCTTTTTTCAGTCATGCCAGCACCAGGCGCATCACAATCAAAAGCAAAAGACTTTCGGCTAAGGTACATGTCCTGGAGCTGCTTCTCATCATTCCATGAAGAATTCTCCACTGCCAGGTTTATGTTTGAGGAGTAGGACCCTGAGGCATTGGAGAAGACCCTTGTTGCTGCTTCTCTAACGTCAATCCCAAGGGCTTGAGCTTGTTCTAATGCATGCTTCCTCACATAGTTTTGCTCAGCTGGTTCATCCAATTCAGCAACCATCTTCACTGCTCTATCCAGAAGATTCATCTGAAGGAAACAAGCATATCAAAATATGAGGAAAGCAATGGAATGTAGAACATCCTAGTAAATAAGGCAAAAGAGATGTTTTATACAAAAATGTAACCTGAACACTATTATGGTCTCTCATGAACCAATGGACATAATTTCAAACAAGGATATTAGTTATTTTGATATGGAGAAAAAGGTTAAGTATTGCCTACAACATGGCTATTTCATGTTTAAATATGAAGAGTTCGCGTAACCTTTTTGAACAATAACAGAATATTACTTCAATCAATGATGCAACAGAAAACAAAATCAGCCTCAGGCTCCATTTCTGGATTAGCAGGTAAGAACTGATACCTGGTTGATAAAAAGGTCCCTGAATACTCCTGAACAATTAACAACCACATCAATCCTTGGCCTTCCAAGCTCTTCAAGACTTACAGGTTCCACCCGGTTGACCCTTCCGAAGGTATCAGCTACTGGTGTCACACCAATCATCCACAAGACCTGAGCCAGGGATTCGCCATATGTCTTAATATTATCTGTTCCCCACAGTACAAGAGCAATTGTCTCAGGATATGTTCCCCCATTTTCAGCTTTCTGCCTCTCAATCAATCTATCTACCACTATTTTGGCACTTTGCATTGCTGCTGTAGTAGGAATAGCTTGTGGGTCCAATGCATGAATATTCTTCCCTGTTGGCAAAACTTTAGGATTTCTAATTGGATCACCACCAGGTCCTGGCTCCACATACTTACCCTCCAAGGCTTGTTTCAAACTTCCCAATTCATTGTCAGCTACTACCAACTTCAAACATTCTCCCAAGAATTCGAACAAGGTTCTGAGTTTTTCCCTATCAGCTCGGTAAAATTTGGTGTTTGACAAGTACTCGACCCACGGTTCATTTATGCCAAATCCAAGGATTGAGGTAAGTTTATCAGCTACATCAACTACTTGACCCTTTGTATTAGTAGTCCGCTGCACGAAGGAAGTAATTGCTCCACGCGAAGCTTCAGTTATCTGCCGAAGAAGCTCTACATCCTTTAGTATTCCTTTGTCATTCCCTCTATAAACTTCCTCAATTTTTCTTCCTACAGTCTCAGCTAATATAGCTGGGAGAGAGGAAATACCATCTTCAGGACGATCAAGTGCAGCTATGTTCACTAATGTTGCAACTGCTTCCAAAGCTGAGGGTGGCTCACCAATGACATGAAGCCCACAAGGCAACAGGCGGGACTCAATCTCCATGATCTTGGCATACACCTTTCCAACCACAAGATCGCGCTCCTTAGCTGGGATCTCTTCACCCTCTTCTGGCAACTCCACATCCTTGTCAAGATTACATTGTTTAGCTGTGCTTATAATTGAGCTCACAATTTGTGGCCCGCGGCCAGTGTCCTTGAGGGATTGGTATGAGGAGATGAGCTCACTTAGCTGCTTGAGACCCTTGTATAGTCCAGCATTTTCTGCTGGAGGAGTCAAATAGCTAATGGTATTTGCATAGCTCCTACGCTTAGCAATGGTAGCCTCAGAAGGGTTGTTTGCAGCATAGTAATAGACATTGGGAATGTTCCCAATCAGACTGTCTGGATAACATACATCACTCATCCCCACCTGCTTTCCAGGCATGAATTCAAGGGAACCATGTGTCCCAAAATGAAGAACAGCATCAGCTTTGAAAATTTTCTCAACAAAAGAGTAGTATGCTGCAAATCCATGATGGGGACTTGCAGATTTGGAGAAAAGCAACCGCATAGGATCACCTTCATAGCCAAATGTGGGTTGAACACCTATGAATATATTACCATATTGTTTCCCATATACCAATAGATTCTCTCCATCTGAATTCAGATTTCCAGGAGGTTTTCCCCAGTTTTCTTCTAATGCTGAAGCATACGGAGTTAGACTTTGGTATTCGCGGACACTCATTTTGTAAGCAACGTTCAGATTTGGGCTGCTAAATTGTGCTTCTTTGTCATGTATTACTTCTTCAATCAAAGCTTCTGAAGTTTCTGGAAGTCCCTCTACGTTGTAACCATCTCTTTGAAGATCTTTTAGAACAGAGAAAATGGAGGAAAAGACGTTCAGGTAGGCTGCGGTTCCTACATTGCCTTTGTCTGGCGGGAAACTGAACACAGTGATTGCTAGTTTCTTGTCTTCCTGTATGAGTACACAAGTATAGCAAGAAAATTTTAACAATCAAAGTCAAACTTTTCCAAGAAAACGGATGAGAATATGGTGTAAATTCTTAATGTAGATGAACCTAAGTTTGTTTTACTACAACGCAAATACATACTAGCTGATGACGCTGAAATGAGAAATGGAGAAAAATGAGAATATAGTATTTTTAGAGGTGGAAAACAAAATCCTATAATGAATGTTTAAATGAAAGATGGAGTTCAATTAAATTCCTATAGCAAATAAAGAAGTGTAAGAATGCAATGAACATGAGTATTGGTCCACAATATAAAAATGACAAGAAAAACTTTTGCTAATTCCTACAATCAGAACATGTGTCGCAGTTCAGAGTTTGGTAGAATCGATTTTGGACCGTTGAATGTGATTGAGATGTGTCTAAATTAATTGCAATCATAGATTTTTACACTGGAACGTGCATCATGATATGTAAAATTGATTTTAGATGGTAACAAACAGGCATGTTGAAGAAAAGTAATAAAGTTGTTCTATCCACAACAGGGGAAGAGAGAGATTTAGAAATAAAAAATATATAACAGAAATTTCCTTTCATTTATAGTAAATCCTTTCACTATCCTTCTCTTCTTCCTTTTGAGACTTCTTTAGTTACTAAAGAGATGAGACAGATTAGACTTCTACAAGATGCTCTTTCATTCAGGTCACATTAAATATCATTTTTATTCTTCATATCATCTAAGCGTCATTTTTGCCGTTAAAAAGATGGTTGTGAGCAGGATAGTTGTTAGTTAGATCTCACATAGAATCTTACATGCTCAGTTAAAATTTCACTTTAAGTGGACATTTAAATTTTAAAACTCAGAAATTGTCAAATACCTTTGTTTTTCTTTTCAGTTCAGCCCATTTTATTGCCCTAGTGCAGAGCTGCTCCACTCTCTTGTGAAGAGCATGAGATTTTCCTGAAAACATATCGATCAAACAACAAACAACAGTGAATTTTGTCAAACAAAATGTCAAACTTAACTTACGTATCTATGTCATAAAAGTATTAGCAAGGACAAAACTAATATGTTAAAATTTACTAGTTTCAAAGATAAAAATCTTTATTTTTATTACCTGTTTTGGGATCTCGACCAGCAAAAACTATAGGCTCCATGCCCCCATCTAGCTCTGGCAGTGCAACTTGAAGAGCAACCTGAATTGGATGCAAACCCAAAGTACTGTTCAGCCACTCTTCTGTTGTCTGGAACACCAATGGTAATGCAACAATGTAAGGAACATCTAGCTTCATCAAAGCCTCAACTGCCCTTGGATGGTCTTGCCTTGCAGGGCCTCCAACAAGCGCAAAGCCAGTGAGTGACACCACAGAATTCACAAACGGTTTCTTAGTGATTGGATCAATCAAGAACCTCTCCACTGGCCCTGAAAAGTCAAGGCCACCGGCGAAAATTGGGATAACTTTAGCACCTCTAGCCTCAAGCTCCATGATCACAGCCACATAGTGGCCATCATCCCCAGTCACAATGTGACTCCTCTGCAAAATCAGACCAATTACGGGTGCATTTGAACTCTTCAGCATCTCGCTAGCATCCCTTCTAGTTCCATACCAATTCAAATACTCCTTCACATCATCATACATACAAGGAGCTAGAGGGTGCCAAATTCCACTGTCCAAGTACAAAACCGGCTCTGAGTACTCCATCTTTGTCCCTTTCAACGCCGGAACATACGACCCGGAAATCATCTTGAGGAAGTTTTGCAAATTATCAGGTGATCCACCAAGCCAAAACTGCAGACTCAGAATGTACAGCCTGGCATCCTGAGCCTTATCACTTGGCAAGTACTTCAACACCTTTGGCAAAGTCCTCACCAGCTTCAACATGCTGTCAGCAAACCCAGCAGAAGACTGCTTCTTCTTCTTGAAGAGCTGGAAAAAGGGGCTCTTTGATTGTCCAAGCTGTGACATGCTGAAAGATCCCAACTTGTTCAGCCTCATCACCTCAGGCATTGATGGGAACACCAAAACTGCATCAAGCCTGTCCCTTTCCTTCTCCACAGCAGCCTTAACCTTGAGGGCAAGCTCCTCCACAAAAATCAGTGATCCAATAAAAATGTTGGCATCTTCCAAGTCCTTGCAGAAGGTCTTGTAAGTGGAGTCATCGCGAAGCTCCTCCACCAAGTACCCCACAACTTCAAAGGAAGCATCTTTCTTGTTGCTGTTGAGGGCTCTAACAGCAGCAGAGACAGATGACTGGTACTGAGCTTCAAGCACAACATACACAATCTTAACTGTTGGCAGGCTTTGGTTCCTCTCAGGAACTATCCTACGCACTTCTGGGGTGGTTTGAGTGAAAAGACCATTGCCAATTGCAGCACATTTCACTCTCAAGGAAGCCTTTGAGCTGCTGCCATAGCAATTGGCCTTCTTGGGAAGGAAAGAATGAAGAAAAAGGTGTCTTTGGGCAAGAGAAGAAAGTTGATCAACCTTAGAATTGGGTAAGGTAAATGGAGAAGACACTAGAGAAGCCATTGATCATGTACAAAGCAAAATTAGAGAAAACCAAAAAAACAAAAAATGAAAAAGAAAACGAACCCCTCTTTTTAAATTAATCACTAAGAAGAGAAGAGGAAAGAGCAAAATGATACAGAATGAAATGGGGACTTGAAGAATTATTACACTTTTTCTTAGTGATATTAACTCAGTTCAAGTGTATTTTCTTCTTCCTCTTCTTTCCTTTTCTTCTTTGTGAAGACGAATGGCTATGAGTTTTTATTTGGTTTGTGTGGAGAAAAAGAGAGAGAAGAGGAGCCCGCGAATAGAGACGGTTTATTCAGTTGGTGGTGAGAGTTAGGACCACGTGGCATATTTGGAGTCATTTTAAGTCAATGGTTTTTGAGGTTTAGTGTCACAGTGAGTGTGTGAGTGCGTGTCACACTTTTTCTCTATATTGCTACATCTATCATTAGCTTATTAGATGAAGTTTCTTGAATTGTGATTGGTGGAATTGGATTTCCCGAAAGTAGATTAAGTGGGGGACGTGGATCCTCGGTGGTGATGAAGAGAGAGAAAGTGTGAAATTTTAATGCCGTTTTGTTAGCACAAAGATCCTTGCTTTCTGAGTTTGTGTCTTACATTGAAAGTGAGATTTTGATATTTTAATGGGACGGCCAAATGGGAACAAGTTTCGTACATAGTATTACGCTTCCAATTTTCTTACCACAGGTTACCACCAACATGGTACATTATATTGCTCGTCGTTTATTATGTTCTTGTCTTTTCTCTTTTTGAAGTTGAAAATTACTAGTTTAACTTTGTCGAAAATAAAATTACGGGTTAAAGATTCAATAGTAGTAATGCCTTTACCACAATACATGATTCTATAATCAGATAAGTTTAATAGTTTGTAACTATATTTATAAAACAATTCATGTAACTAGATAGGATGGGCTTGCTTAATTGTCTTTTTTATATATACTTCTTTTTGTAATTTTTAGAATAGAAAATTGTCCAAGGATAGTTGATACTATACAGCAAAATAAGTCTATTTTCAATCTTATTTAAATATTAATTTAATTTTAAAAAAATAATATATTTTTTATTTTGATTCTTTAGATTTTTTATTTTAATTCTTTAAATTAATTTTTTTATTTTAATCTTTATTATAAAGTGATTTTTTGTTTTAGTCTTTATTATTATTCAAATAATATCGTAACAATAATTTTAATAATCCAATAACTTATTATATTAAAAACACATTTTACTAAATAAATTATATATAATTGTTTTATTATATTCATTAAGGATATAATAAATTATTGTTAAACATCATTTAATATTATTACTTATCAATATAAACTAAAATCAAATAATAATTTTTTAAAAAACAAAAAAAAAAAAAAACTCAATAATCAAAATAAAAAATATATTATTTTTTAAGGACCAAATTGATATTTAAATTAAAATTGTTTCAATTTCAGCAATATTATTCTACAAAATTTACCATGGAAACACATTATTTATATAAACATGTAAGCAACATTGTTAACATTTAAAAAATATTTTTTTATGTTCTAAAGGAGAAAAAGAAAATTATAAGATTCACAAAATTAAATTAAATATTCGCTTTAACAATCTTAATATTATAATAAATTTTATGTAAAATGCTTAATTTATGTGGTATTATAGGATCTTTAAAATTAACATAAATATCTCATTTAAGTAACTATACACTATAAGTGTTCTAACAAATTTACACGATGAAGATTCTAAACTGAATAATGTATATTTCATCGAAGGCAAGCTACCAAAATATCTACACAACATAGCAGGGATTCTCCAACAATCATGGAGAATTGATAATGATAATATATAAAAAAAAAACTTTTTCAATATATATATATATATATATTAAAATATAATTTTTTTTTTATCATCTATATATAATTATATGATCTAGATTTAATCTTTCAATATAAAAATAATCTTCTCATAGTTGATCTAAGTCTTGTTCAGGCCCACAGTTAAAAGGGAACTAAATTTTTTTAAAATATATATATAATTTGTAATATTTTTTTAATATTATTTTATGTTATTTTTTATAAATAGATTAAAATTATTATTTTATTTTATTTTTTTTATCAAATTAAAATATGGCATATAATTAAAAAGTATTATTTTATTGTTTGTTAGTTTTTGCATCACATTCATATTGAATAAATTTTAAACTCATTATGACATATCAATAAAGAATCTATAATAATACACTTAAAGTAATCTATAAATATAAAACTAATATTTTAAAATTTATAATTAAGTTTAAATTACAAAAAAAAAATATTATGATTTCTTGCAGATTTACTCAACTTCAATAAAATTCAACAAGAATAGATTAATTTAAAAATATAAATTCATTTTTTAAACTCGAACCTGACTCACTTGTCTTTTATAAAAACTATGACAATGACGACTAGAAGGGTCAAAATTGTCTCCATCTTATCTCATTGTCATATCCACCTTATATATAATATGTTGTCTTTTTAATGTAATAAAACGTGTAATTTTTAAGAGTTAAATAGTCAAATACTGACAAAGAAAAATAATTTACATTGTCATCTAATCACAAATTACTATTGATATGCCTTTGTAAAACAGTTACTATAAAAGTTACTAAATTTGCTATACATAATAGTTTTGTGATTAAATAATAATATAAAATTATTTTATATTGTGAATACATAGTCTTTTTATCTCA
>JAMLFT010008460.1:0-13676 GCA_026544285.1 Pachyrhizus erosus | reverse complement strand
ATATATATGGTCCTTGAGAGACGACCTAGGAGTCACTTCCTAGTATATTGCAGTTAATTGCATTTTATTTGACCCGAGTACGACCTCGATCAAACAAAACCTAAAGCATCGAGTGAGATGTTCCAATTATGGAAATTATGTTGCTTGCAGAGTGAAGTAGTGATTGAACGACACAGTTCACCTATTATGGTGAGGGAGGCAAATATCCTCAATAATTGAATTTCTTATGGACCTTGAGGGTCGATGCTAGTTCGATGCGGTTAGTACCAGTGACAGTGGAATCCCCACCACAGTAGAGAAAGGATAATCCTAGTAAGGAAAAGTGATACTTTGATTAGATGAATCATAAGGTGTGATCGTCCTTAGAGGTGTGGTGACTTTGTCACGAAGCGAGCTTAGCAACCCTAATTGATTACAATGTCATTTTTAGGGTGGTGAGAGCTTGCTAGAGTACCATAGCAACCGATGTACTTGTAATAGTCGTCCAACCTCATTTAACACAAGACCGTTGAGTTTTAGGAGTTCTAATAGTAGTTGGCCACTATGAAAAATATTTTAAGAATTAGGTACTAACATTTTTAGTACTACGAGTGAGAGCGTTAGACAGTCACATTAATGTGGTTGATCATCTACGTATGTCCTTCTTGAGTCATATGTGTGTTCTTAATTAATTAAGAAGACTTATTTCTTTTTTTCTTTTTAGAGATAAACGCAAATGGTAGAGCCTTAACACTACTTACATATTAACTATTATGATGGAAGGATGACCCATGATCTGAACAAGGTCGGAGACCATTTCGTAGGTTATCTTTGCTTTACTATGACACTTGTGGATGACACAAACACATCACTAGAGACTTTTGACTTTTTTGTATGGTGGACACATCCTACTCCACCATACTTCTACCATGTTGAGCTAGTAGAGATCGTCGAGATCTCATCATCTTTATTGCATCTTCACCTTCTTCTTCCTACATACCTGGAGGCGCTTCTAACATTACTGTTAGTCTCTCTTACACCCCCACCTCTTTATATCCATTATTTTGGCACGATGCTACTTCCCTTTAGGGATGAGGCCTTGCACCCTGACCTTTTCTAGGTAGAGAGATCCCTAATTGGCGTCTAGTCTTATAAAGCTTGGGATACATGAAAAATCCAAGAAAGTAGATCAAACTCTCTTAAAACTTCAAGCTTTAGATATGACAGCTCAACACAACACTAAGAACTCTCTTGCTAGCCATATTATCAATCCAATTGACATGAATAGTGCAATGATCAATGTTGAGTACTCCTTCAACATTGATTTTCTTGAGAAAATTGGATTGGCCATAAAATTGAGCATAATTAGTTGTGGTATCCTCAACTACTTCAATCTAAAGGAAGTCATAATACCATAGTTGATTAGTATAACAACCTAAGTTTTTACTAATAAAATTACACACACAATTGTCCGAAGATATTTTCATTCATTAATTTACATTAAATTTTTACATAAAGCTACATTACTTTTACATTAAAAAGGCAAACTAAAATTCATCTCTAGGATTTTCTGATGGATCTTCTTCCTCAGATGATTCTGCCTTGGGAACAACTTTGACAAGTCTAGTTTTGTTATGAGTGGAGGAAGTGTTTTGGTGGGAGTTGCTTAGTCGTCTCCTCCTAAGGTGGGGGTTGCTTGGTCGTCTCCTCCTAAGGTGTAAAGGAAACCCAGGTGGTGATTTTGAGAATCTTGGAGGTTCTACATGAGTCAGTATTATTGGAAGATCTATCTGTCTTGAAGTTGTAAGAGCGAAAGGTGTTGTAGGAAAGAAAGTAAAACGAACATATTATGTACATGTATCTAACTAATATAGTGGATCTCTAGTCCATCGACCACAAAGTGGGGGTCATGGACACGTGGAATAAAGGAAGAAATTCTTCAGACATCTTTACTTGAAAATGTTAGTTGTAGGAGTGAATATCTAATTCTTGTAATAAACATATTATGTTGGCGTACCTATAATCGTATACTTTCAATCTTACTGCATCGAGTCCTATTTGTCAATAATAGCATTTTTGGGATCCCTCGCTGCCTCTACTACTAACTCTTGAGGACTTATGCGAAACGTAATAATAAATCCATAAGTTGCAATTTATTTGGGTGACGATCAAAAGTACATATCTTAAGCTGGTACTAGACTTAGATACTCTCACTGACCTTGGCAATGCTATGCTTTGTTAGGGTTTCCAAGTCGACTGTGTGACTCCTTAACCCAGGAAATTTATAAACTTGGTGCCTATACACTCCCAAGGACTTCCATAACCTGTATACATTCCTCAAGCACCTTCTATAGTCAACCCCTTGCATTTCTCCATTTTTTTATCTCACTTGTATCATGTCTTTTATTATTTCACCTTCACTTCCCTCATTCAAGTCTCCTGTTACTAGATCCCTAGAATTTCCATAGTTGAAAAATTCTTGCTTTGTTGTATCCATTTTTTTAACTTTGCTTGACCATTACTGATTCACCATTATTGGTGTTTTTTTTGGTCTGTTTACATTGCAAGGGATCTCTTATTTTAAAGAGACTTATTGATTACATTATTCATTAGGTTGGGATTTCAAATACTAAATCTTCTTCCCACTGTAATTTATATATACATCATATTGTTCTTACTTGAGTTTTTCTTAATATTTATAAGCCAAAGTATTTTTTTTTTTGTTATTTATAAAAATATATTAGATTACCCAAGAATTTCTATCATAGATAAAATCTTGGGTTAGAATATAGATTTAAGTTTCTTACCAGTTCTAAGGTTAGAAGTTTGATTTAAGTTTTAGATTGGTTATATTTTTGTCCTAAGGGCAAAAGGGTCATTTTTACAAACAATATTTCATTTATGGCCTTTGTTACTAAATATAATTTCTAGATGGGTATAGCTTTTAGATACATAATTTTTAAGAGTTTTCTTGAACATTCTTAGGTTTATAGGGAAAGATTATCACACAAATCATGGTTTTTAGGACTAATGGCATTTTGGTCATTTTTCATAAAGCAGTGATTTCTCTTCTTTTCTTACCTTAGAACACCTTTTATAATTTTCTAACATCATAAGCATAGTTATTTCAACCCAAGTAATTTTAGGTAATATAAAAGTCCAAAATTTTATTATAAGGGTATTTTGGTCATTTATGAAAAATTTGTCTTGGAATTTTTTTTTCCATATTTCCAACCATGGATTTTGGTAAGGATTCTAATAGCAGTATAGGGAATTAGACAATTTTTCTTGAAATTAAAATGTTCCAAAAATCCTAAAATTCTGATTTTTAAACCATATGGGTATTTTGGTCTTTTTGTAAAAATTTACTTTTTCAAACTTTTACTTTAGATTCTTACCCCTAAAATTTTAAGATAGCTTCTATTTTATGCCTCAAGGTACTTAGGTTGTTTTTAATAATTAAAATGGCCTAAGAAGATAAAATAGTTAATTTTATATCTTAGGGGTAAAATGGTCAATTTGAATATATAATTTTATCTTTAAGGATTTTTAAAATTTCAAAAGTGTTTTTTAGGCTCTGGGAAGGCTTATAATAATTTCATAACATTTTCCCCAAAATTTATGACCAGAACAAGCTCAAATTCTCATTTTCTCCA
The DNA here is from genome assembly GCA_026544285.1 of Pachyrhizus erosus. Classification (NCBI taxonomy): domain Eukaryota; kingdom Viridiplantae; phylum Streptophyta; class Magnoliopsida; order Fabales; family Fabaceae; genus Pachyrhizus; species Pachyrhizus erosus. The sequence goes on along the minus strand of JAMLFT010008460.1, from coordinate 10,041 downwards.
ATTAAGGGTATTTTTGGAATTTCTTAAAAATAATAATTTTTTTTTAAATTCTTTGCAAAAGAATTATCTCATCCTATTCCTTTCACTTAGAGTTGTATTTTAATAAATTTTTAAAGCTTGAAAAGGTAGAAATGACATAAAATCAAATAAAACAAGATGGGGGGTATTTTGGTAATTTTTCCAAAGAGGGGTATTTTGGTAATTTTTCAGTCATCTTCAACCTCTGAATTTGGTCTTTGAACTAGAGAATTCAAATTTGGGAACTTTGATTTCTTTCATGTTTCTTTGATTTCTTCTCTCCAATAGCTTTCTAGAAGTATTTCAAATCGTTTGGGACTAGTTTGGAGTGATTTGGTGGTGTATAGAGGATTTTCAAAAGGAATGAGGATTGCTTCAATGGTGATTTTTGAAGTTCGATATCCATGGCTATTTTTAGCCTCTCCGACCGCCCTAAGTGGCTTATTTTATTCCCTATAGGCTAGCGTAGCCTTGTTGAGTCACGGTTGAGGCCTAGACTAGCCTTGGTGGCGATTTGCAAAAGCCTAAAAGCTTTTGGAAGGAGCTTCAATGGCGGTGTGTTCAGGAAGACAATAATCGCAAGGAAGAGATAAAACTATTTTATTTTGTTAATCCTTTAGCGATGGGCATAGTGGTCTCAGTGGTCACTATCCTCTCTCATATTCCTAATGTGCCTCAAGAGAACGAGTTCGAACTCAGCCAACCCCTTTTTATTTTTCTACGCTTTTTACTTGTTTCATTTATTTTGTTTTGTCCTCACATATTAAATGAGGCACGAATATGCTACCCACGTGGGGTAGCTCAGTTGGCAAAGTTGTGTGTTTCTTCTCTCTCCCTATGTGTCCCAGGTTCAAATGCTCCTTCTCCCATTTTTTATTTTCGTTTTCTTTTTTTTACTTCTTTTCTCTTTCTCCTTTATTTTATTTTTCTGTTTTTATTTTTAACTTAATTATTTTGCTTCTAAAATTTTTCTAAAAATTTCTAAAATTCTTCCTTTATCTCTACTGTTTGTTTTATAAATTCCGTGTCAAATAAATTTTATTTTATTAGTTTTATTATTAATAATTTACTTATAAATTATATTTTTCTTATCTTTAATTCTTAAATTACTTTAAATTTTTCTTTTAAGTATTCTGAGGATTTTTATTATTCTATTACTATTATTTATCTAGATTATAAAACTTATTTTAATTACATTTAAGTTTTTAAATTTTTGCTAAATAAATAGTTAAATAAATAAGAGTTAAAATTATATTTGAATTACCTATCTAGGTCTATAAAATCTAATTGGTAGAATTTATATTTTAAAAAAATAAAAGTAGGATGTTACAATTGGAGCTTTTTGGAAGATTGTCAACATCTCAAACTTTAGGGAAATTCGTGGAGAGTGTTCAAGAAGAAGATTTTGATTGACCCTAGAACTAATGTGACTGCCATCTAATATGAATATGTTGGGACCAACCTCAAGCAAGGTTGGGGCTTACCCTACAGAGAATCCAATGTTGTAAAGAAGGTACTGATGGGTGATAAGTACCAAGAAAGGTTGAACTATTCCAATCTTAGTCGGGAAGGGAAGGTGTTTCAACAAATTTTGAGCAAGGTCATTCTTCACAAGGTTGGTTCAAAAGATTCCTTCACTCTTATCCACAAATCCATGTTATTCCATTTTCTAGAAGGATTACCTTTCAACCTTGCTCACATCATCTATACGAACACCACCAGAAACATGAAAGGTCAAGGTGAAAGTAAAACATAACTTATGCTGCTTTAGTTAAAAGGATCATTTGGGATAATGGAGTCTATAATGTGTTTTACTCTTTCCTTGCTAAACAATAAGAAGCCTACCTTAACAAGGGAATAAAGGTTAGGCAACTACTTTTTGGAAAGTCTAACCTTGGACAAATAAGCCTAGCGTTGAACTTAAATGATATATCCAAAGATTATATGGAGGAGCCACAATAGCAGTAGTAGAAAAATCAAGAGAAGACAAATCCAAAACCACATATGGTGGAGGAAGAAGTCTTTGACTTCTTTAATTTGGGTAGATTGGAGAGAGTTGAGCAAGGCAAGGTGACTTACCCAAGGATTGGGTCATTTCAAATGATTGAAAGACTTGCATCTATCCCTCTTGATGATACATAAACGTCCAAGTGTGTAAGGACAAATGCACCTCCACAAACACCCAAGCTAGTGAAGAAGATGATGCTACATGAAGAATTTGACTTTAAGGCTACTGATGAAGATCATATGCCTATTGGACATGCCTTAAAGACTTAACATATTAAACACATTATTGATAAGTCACAACCTACTAAGGTATGTCTTGGTGATCTAGTTGAACCTTTACAAGTATCCCCCAAATAGCCAAACCAACCTAGACCAAAAATTTCCATTAAACAACTAGCTCAAACACAACCACCACCATGACAAATAAAATCCCAAATAGAACCATCAACACAAGCTCAAATAGAACCTTAAGTTGAACCAACACCAGTTTCTATTTGTGTTTAGTAGAAGAAATTCTTTCATCCTTAGTTTACCATCATACTAGTTGGTTCACTTGTGACAAATGAAAATGGGAATGCCATGTATGAAAAAAATGGTAAGTTTATTCTTACTAGATGTCATGACTTTGAATATCTAAATTGGTATACCCTTGTATACAACACACATGGACCAAATATTTTACTACTTGTTCAACTAGATTTTCAACCTTTGCCCACACTAGATCTTGGTCCCTACAATGTAACCATAAACAAGATTGTTAGAGAATCTTCAAAAGACAACCCATGTATAGTCAAACCCATCACCATCACCAACAATAAAGCTACAACAAGCATTAATCTCTCTCTTTCTTCCATTTTTAATGGAAAAGTAGAGAATTGGAAAGAAATAAGGAATAAATGGCCTCTTCTTTTGTCAATGAGGATGCCTAGTTTTTGCTACTTAAAGAAGGCTCACGACGTCCTTTAATGAAACTTCCAGCTTATAAGGTCGAGGCATCACCTTTGAAGCATATTATGTTTTACCTGAAAAAGTTATTGTAGATATCGAATATGAACAATGCTACAAGAGGAAGATATATCCTCAAGTTGTGAAAGCACTAAGCAGTACCATGGAGTTATCAACATCTCACTCCTCTAACTCTAGAAGAATATTTAAAGAAACAAGCAACAAATGAGGAACTTACTATTGTTTCTTATAAGAAGTGTCTCACCAAACAACAAAAGGAAACATTACTTTATGAAATAAGCAACACTAGACAAATCAAGCTTTGAGGAGCAATAACTTATCATTTAGGACAAACATCTCAAGTTTTGTTCTCTTCACCCAAGAATAGTTGGATTCTTTCCATTTATTCTCAACATAAAGATTATAGGCCACATTAAAGTTCAACCTTTGATGTTTGATCAAGCTATAGTGTATCCACCGGGTTTGCACATCACTAAGTCAAATAAGGTAAAAATCTACCCGAATAGATTTTGCCTCAAGTTTCCAATTATTGACCTAAATAGATAGAAATGTGAAAATTACCGTAAGAAGTAAAGTTGGATTTGAGCAATACATTACTCATTTTCAACAAGCTTACATAAAGAGATAACTCACCATGAGTTTATTAAAGACAATGGATGTATGTTTTGGTAGCAACATCTATATTAATCACTCAAATGTATGTCTTCATTAGGATTGTCTTCAGAGGAGAAGTACGAGATTCTAACTATATTGGAAACCTCATGGATAGTGTGACAAGTTCACACTTATCTCTTTAGTGACATAATTTATGGATTCTTGGTAAACAAAGATTACTCTCTCCTTAGTCAAGAAACTAGTATCATTTATGCCCTCTTGAGTACTTGGCCAACAGGATGTTTGCAACTCTTGAAGAAAGGTTTCCTCCAAAACCTACAACTTTTGTTTACTAGCTAGAACCATTAAGTTCACACGAGCCTTTTGATCAACCACCAAGCACACCTCATCTTCCTCCCAATATCATTGAAATTGATATGACTATTACCTCTCATACGTCACCTCCAACTGCCTCTATTTCTTCATCCAAGTTGAAAACATCGTTGCTAGTAAGATCCAAGCTTACATGGAAAGGCAAGACACTAAGTTTGTTGGCATGTTGTATGAATAAGTACAAACTATTGACCCTATGTTTGATGCTAAGATCAATATGTCTCTGATACTTATCTCTACATTGCTTTAGCAATTGGTACCTTAATAGCACCAACCTTCTCAAAAACCTAATCACCCTACTGATAAGTGACAATGTTGGTCTATTGTCTTTTCGACCCTATCTTTTTTATAATGCCAAAAAAAGGAGAAATAGAAATTAGTTAAGTATCAAACTCAAGGGGGGGGATCTTTTATGTAAAAAATCATATCAGTGAATGAGATGAGAATGTGTTTTGCATATTGTCTTTGCTATGTTATTTTGCTTTAATATATTGTCACATAACTTATTATTATTGTTTAGACTAATACTCTTATTCTTTTTCTGCATAAACATATGCATATTAGACTTAGGGGAAGTTTAATATCTTAACATATTTTCTTTTGCTCTAATTTTATTGCTTACAAAGTCAAATTATAGTATTGTTTGTCATCATCATAAAGGGGATGATTGTTAGAACCAAAGACGTGGATGAATGTCAAACCCCTCAAAAATATATGGTTTTCATGATAACAAATGAATAATATAATTTGATAAGTAGTAATGATTTGATGAATATGTTAATAGGAATACGTTTTATGTAATAGAAAGGTAGTATCTCTTAAACTCATATATATGGTACAAATGTGAAATAAGCTGAATGTCCCAAGTGCTAAAATGTTGGATATGTCTAGATGACATTTTCAATAAATATATGTCCAAATTTTTTTTACAAAAACTATATGTCATAGACATATGATTTGAACATACATCATGAATTAACAAATGTCCTTAAACAACTTTATACTTGTTTTCTACTTACACTTTTATTAAGTTTGGTCATTCCTTAATGCTTTGATTGCCTAGGGTAGATGAATAAAAATTTATCTATGCTTTTAAGCATGTTTCTTTTTAACATTTAAATACAAATGAGCATTTAATAAAAAGAAACATGCACAACGAGAATAAGTAGACTTCCATATCAAAGAACCATCAAACTCTAAAGTTTATCATAAAAGAAAATACTTAAGTAGGAATGTTCAAAAGAGCAATTCACCTACCAAAGCTCAAAAAACAAAAGGAGAAAAATATAAAGGAGAAGTATATTCTCTTTCCTCATAGAAAGGTTGAACTCCTACAACAAGAAGACATAAAGTAGAGTCACTCATTTAATGCACATCAGAACAAGAAGAAGAAAGAAGAACACTTCATCACAACAAACATCCCTCTTCAAGCCTATAAAAAGACCAGTATGGATGAAGATAACAGTGAGAGAATCATTAAACATACATTGTCTTAAAAATGCTCTATACGTCCAATCTCTTCTTGAGATTTTGCTTTGTAATTATTTTATATCCTTAGCTCTGCTATGTTGCAATCTTGTGCTAAAACTTTCATATTCTCACATTGAGTTATTTTGTATCTTGTAACAATAAGAGCATTCGGGAGTAAGGGCTGGATGTAGCTCAAAAGTTGGTTGGAACTAGTATAAAATGCTTTTTGGTGTTTTGTTTATCCTTCAGTATTTATACGTTTGTATTTGTAAAATCATTTCATATCTCACACATTATTCAACCCCCCTCCTTCTAGTGTGTTCTCTAACCTTTCAACTTGTATAATATGGCTACTATCTTGTATATGGTATTTATCCAAAATGGATCACATTTGTCAATATCATCCTAATGTCACAAGGAGAAACAAGAAAATTATTCGCACAATGTAAAAAATCAGCAAGAAAGCATGTGGAATGAGCATTTAGTGTTTCAATCTCGATTTACAATAATATATGATCCATCACATGCTTGGAATATGGATACAATAAAGGATATAATATTGACCTACATTATTTTGCATAACATAATTGTTAAAGATGAAGGACACACATACAGTGATAACTTTTACTATGATAATTTAGACAATGATATCTCAACAAGTGATAGAGGACTATCTATGGAAGGAGAGAGTTTGGAGATCTTAAAGCTATAAGGACCTTGACAAGATCTAGGAGGAAGCTCTTGGAAAAGGAGATTAGATTGATTTTTGGCCAAATTGTATCGAAGCTCATTGGATCTCCTATTAGGCCCATGCCTATAGGATTGAGCCCACATTGTAGTTGTAATTAATGGATAGGCTTTTGATCGAATTTGAGTAGTTTAGGACCCATTCATTTTTAGCACCTAGTAGACTAGTTAGGTAGTTATGTTAGTTGATTTTTGGATCATGCATAAATAGTTGAAAGTTAATTGTATAGTCAATTGATCATTTGAATGAAAACTTGAGTTTTTACTTTTTGTGAGAATTAAAAAATTCTCTTTAGGTTTTAGACTAGAACCTTTGTTCCTTATCAAAGAACTTGTTTTCTTTGTGGCAAATCTTTACTAGCTTATCAAATTCTTAGGAATTTGTGGTGCATTTTCATTTCAAGTCTCAATTTTGCATTCCTCAACTAAAGGTTAGACAAGACCTCAAAAGATAAGGAAAATTCACATTTTTACAAGTAGAATTGCATCAAGTGGTGTCAATAGCTAGAATCCAAAGTTATATACGGTTAGATCTCAAAATTTTATTAATTTGTTGTTCAATTTCTTATTTCCTTGTTTCATAACATTGTCACTCTTCTTCTCCTTTTTTTGTTCCAAATTTTTGTTGCAAATGTGTTGGGTTCAATTTTGTTTTACATCAATTGTGTTCGTTTAGTGTTGTTGTGTAAATCGTGTGGATCTAGTGAAAAACTACAAAATATGATCTAGATGTAGTTATTTTGTGTTTATGTGTTCTTTGTAACGCCCCTTTTCATTCATTTCAATTTTTTTAAGAAATTATATCTTAGTAATTTTATCATCGATAAATGTTCAATCTAAACTCATCAAGGGAATTACAATTTGATGGGACATAACATTTCACACATATCTGTTCAATTTGAATTTATCTAAAACATGCTCAATTAATATAAAGACTAGATAAAAGTATAAGTATAACTATTATTACATTCCCATAATGTCTCAATAGATAATACAAAGATAAAATCTAAGATAGTCTTCCATATTCAAGTTAACTAGTCAGATTTCTTCAAAAGGATCCTCTTCCTTTGAGGAATCTCCTCTTCTATCTTGATTTCCTACTCAGACTGATCCTATGGAAGATTGAGGGTGTAGAGAAGTTTGAGTATGTTGTCGAGTTGCAAGAACACCAGTGAATCTCAGTGGTGGGGTTTCAGATAAAATCACAGGTATATCTATATGATGAAACTGCCGTGGGACTATGATGTTGGTAGGCCTAAAGGCTAATCTAACATAGCCCATAAAGGTATCATCTCCCTGATTTCTATCATAAGTTAATCTCCCTTCTAGAGGTATTATCGACAAGTGAAATAAGGGTTGGAATTCTTCTGTCATTTGTATCTAGAAAATATTTAGGGTTTGTAGGAGTGAGCCATCTATCCTTAGGGAAACACATACATATATATAAAGGGTTTTTAGCTAACGTAGACTCTCATCTCACCGTAACATGCCTAATTAAGGATTTTACTCGATTCAAAGCCCTTCGTAGCCTCCAATACTACTATCTTCAGGAGGACTTACACGAGCATGGCAATAATAGTCCAAGTTTACAATTTTAGGTTGACGATCGAGAGTACATACCCTGCTTGGTACTAAGTCCAGGATACTCTCAACTGAATCTTGGTAATGCCCCGCTTTGTCGGGGATGCTAAGCTGGTTCTGTGACACCCTCTTTACTTTAAGAGGTTCACAACTTGACACCATATCTACCCCTAAGGTCTCACTAGAGCCTGCGTACATTCCTTAGGTACCTTCTGTGGTCAACCTTTGCACTCTTCATTCTTATTTATCACTCGTTAGGGTTTTCAACCCAATCTACCTTCCTTATCTCATCTGTAAACTCCATTGTCAACTCTATCTTGGTATTGATGACGTGTTTAGATATATGTGGATAATATCCATCTTTTATCTTTACGTTACAATTATTCTATAATTGTCATCATTGTTTGAGCATTTCTTAGTTCATCTTCTATCCTAGGATTATTTCTGTCATTTACTATCTCACAGAGATAGTAATAATGAATATATAACCACTATCAATATTAGAGGTAACGTAGGAAATACCTTAATCAATTATCACAACCATAAAATAATATAAAATGATAAATTTACACTTTTTATTTTAGAATTTATTCCTATTTAGATATTCATATTGAAAAGGTATATCAAAAAGGCATTGAATCTTTTTAAATTAATTTGGAGAATTTTTCTGCAAAAGGGGTATTTTAGTAATTTTCTCTTTAGAGGGGTATTTTGGTCATTTCCAAAAAATTATTCTTTAAGGGTTCCTTTTCACATTATGATCATTTATAATGTCATAAAAATACATAATATTACTAGGAAATACCCAGACTAACTTTCCTTGAATTTAGAATGACTAAAACAGTGATAAATTTTAATTTATAACATAAGGATATTTTGGTCATTTTGAGACAAAAATTTATTTCTAAGGATTTTTACTATTTTCCAAGTCTTAGAAGGGTTATAACCATTTCAGGTTTCCATTTAGCATATCCTAACTCAATTTTTCCTAATTTTTAATAGTTAAATAATTAAAAATTTAAACTTTGTAATTAGGGGTATTTTGGTGATTTTTAAAAAATATGGTTAAATTTACTTAATTTTTTAGGAAATCTATTATAAACCTTGAATATTGGCGTGGAGATACTTTATGACTTTATTTCAAAAATTTAAATAGAGAAAATAACAAAAATTTCAAAATTTTTGGCTTAGGGTATTTTAGTAATTTTTCATCCAGGGGTAAAATGGTCATTTACCCAATCTTTTTCTTCTTCTTCCTCTCACAGAGTTCTAGTTTTGGTTCAAAACCAATTTTTTTAATTTCTCCATTCTTCCCTTTCTGCTTTATGGTATGAATTTATATTGATTTTGATTAGTTCTAATCGGGGAATTTGTTATTTGCCATCTTATATTCATTTAAATATAACCTGACATTGTTTAAAAATAGAAACAAAACCAAGCTTCATGCTAAAATTCTATCTCTAGTTTTCTTCTTTCATTTTGATGAATTATTCACTCAAACTGATTTGCATAACTTGACTTAGACATATCCTACTCATAATTTGACCAAATATGGGCAAACAAAGAATATCGAATTTCTGAATTCTCAGAAATTGAATTTTCTAACTCGGATTCAATTTTGGAGAATCACTGAGTTTTAGAGTATCAAACTTTCCAGCAACCAAAAGCACATCATCTATAACGAATCTAGCAACAAAATTTGAAGGAAAGTAACTCCTCCTACCTTTTTGATGTTTTCCAGCAAAGAGTTTTGAGTTTTCTGACAAAGCTTTAGCGTACGAGCAAAATCACAATTCCTTTGAATTTTCTTCAAATTTCTTCAACAGAATTGTAGTATGAATGATTTCAAATCTAACTGAATTAAAATGAAGCAAAAAAAGTTAGGATTTAAGGAGAATTTTCGAAAAGAGACTTCACGGGTTGATGTTTTGAAAACCCGATTTGTCAATCGCTTATGTAGCATTTTTTGTCGCCTATTTTTGTTTATTTTATTCACAAGTTTGGACAAAGACGACAGTGTGTAGGAGTAGGATGCAAAGAGTTTGAGAAGGAAGAAAAAGGATGGCGGTGTTGCATCTCGAGGAAGAAGGTGACGAAGTTGCTTCCCTGGGTTCGACCCTACCCTGCATTTTGTTCATTTTCTTTTCTTTTTTCCTTTCTTTCTTTTTCTTTTAATTTCTACTTTTAATTTTTTTTTCACAATTATATTTTTTATTTCTAAATTTTCCCAAAAATCTTATAAACTAATTTATATTTTTCTATTAC
>JAMLFT010008459.1:0-13677 GCA_026544285.1 Pachyrhizus erosus | reverse complement strand
TATTTAATTATTCTTAAAATGGATTAAAATAAAATAAAAATATTTTAATAAAAAATATTTAATGCATAAAATAATTAAAATGAAATCCTATAAAAAAAATAAAAAAAATTAAAATAATATCTTATAAATTAAAATAAAAAAATAAAAAAAAATATAACCTTAAGATTAGAAACTAAAATCTATAATTTAAAATATTTTATAAATTTAATTATATATTTAATTTTCGTTGTAAATTTTTTATTCCAATACCCATAATTTAAAACATTTTATTTTAATTTTTCACTGTCAGTTTTTATTTTATAATGATTTTAAAAATTTTAAATATAAAAATATTAAACAATTTTAACCAGTAGAACAAAAAACCATACACTAAAATAAAATAAAATAAAATGTTATAATCTATAGATTATAAAATAGAAACTTCTCACTACAAAGACACCAAAGCATAACTCTCCTCTTGGTTTCTACCATTCAATTCTTATCAATCCCTCCACAGTCAGCCAAAGAACCTGCCAACACTAGAATCCCATGTTTTGAACCGCAACCGTGTTTGAATCAAACTCTCCAGTCTCTCTAGACTGCAGTTGACAATCAATAATTCAATTTTTGGTCCAACATCACTTTCACTGTCACACCAGTGATCAAACTACACTATACTCCTTTTACCATTCACTATTAGACACTCAATTTTCAACAAAAACCACACAATGACACTGTCAGCAAAGTTGAACCTCCCTCCCCATACTTGAATCTTCCTCTCCCCCTCCCTAACCTTTAGCTATCATCTCATCTCATCTCCCTGCAAAATTCAGAAAACTAATAAACTAAAACACCCGAAATGACCAAAATACTTTCCATCTTAATCAAATTTTCATTCTACATCATCTTCTTCTTCACCCTCTGGCTACCCTCACGCGTAATTTCACAAGAACAAACAACACTTGTAAACATCAAACACCAGCTCGGCGACCCTCCCTTGCTCCAATCATGGAACTCTTCTTCGCCGCCGTGCGACTGGCCGGAAATCCGCTGCTCCGGCGGCGTCATCACGGAACTCCACCTCGCCGGTAAAAACATCTCCACCTACCTCCCGGCGTCGCTCTGCGACCTCACGCAACTCACGCTCCTCGACCTCTCCGACAACAACATCGTCGGCGAGTTTCCGACGTTTCTATCCAACTGCTCCAACCTTAAACTCCTCGACCTCTCTCAGAACTACCTCGCCGGTCCCATCCCAAACGACATTGCAAAACTCAAAACGCTAACGTACCTGGACCTCGGCGGAAACAACTTCTTCGGCGACGTTCCGGCGGCGATAGGCGCGGTGTCCGAGCTCCGCACACTGCTCCTCTACCGGAACGAATTCAACGGCACGTTCCCGAAGGAAATCGGAAACCTAACTAATCTCGAGGTGTTAGGTTTGGCTTATAATAACTTCGTCAACCAAACGACGCCGTTCGAGTTCGGGAACTTGAAGAACCTAAAAACCTTATGGTTACCGTGGTGTAATTTAATTGGAGCGATACCAGAAAGTTTGGCGAATCTTACTAGCCTTGAAATACTTGACTTGTCGTTTAACCGTTTAACGGGAAATATTCCCAACGGTTTATTCGCGCTACGGAACTTGCAGCATCTATTTTTGTATCGTAACGGTTTAACGGGCGAAATTCCCGGTTCACCCGGTTCCGTTCGGGGGTTTAATTTGAGTCAGGTTGATTTGTCCATGAACAATTTAACCGGCTCGATTCCGGAGTTTTTTGGAATGTTGAACAATTTGGTGGTTTTGCATTTGTTTTCTAATCAGTTAACGGGTGAAATTCCGACAAGTTTGAGCTTTATTCCAACACTTAAAGATTTTAAGGTTTTTGGGAACAAGTTAAACGGGACTTTGCCACCAGAACTTGGTTTATATTCGAAGCTTGAGTCTTTTGAAGTTTCGAACAATCAACTAAGTGGTGGTTTACCGCAACATTTGTGTGATGGTGGTGTTTTGAGAGGTTTGATTGCGTTTTCTAACAATTTAAGTGGCGAGTTACCACAATGGATGGGGAATTGTAGTTCTTTGAGAAGTGTTCAGGTTTACAATAACAATTTTTCAGGTGGGATTCCGTTGGGTTTGTGGGGTATGGAAAATTTAACGACTTTGATGTTGAGTAATAACTCGTTTTCTGGTGAGCTTCCTAATGAGTTAGCTTGGAATTTGTCGAGACTAGAGATTAGGAACAACTTGTTTTCGGGTAAGATATCACTCGGGCTTTCTTCTGCGGTAAATTTGGTGGTTTTTGATGCGAGAGATAACATGCTTTCTGGTGAAATTCCAAGGGAGTTAACTAGTCTTTCAAGGCTCACCACTCTCATGCTTGATGGTAATGAACTTTTTGGTGAACTTCCATTGGAGATTATCTCTTGGGAATCGCTTAACACTTTGACTCTTTCAAGGAACAAACTCTCTGGTAATATTCCTCAAGCTTTGTGTGATCTTCATGACCTTGTTTACTTGGATTTGGCTGAAAACAACATTTCGGGTGAAATCCCACCTCATCTTGGTACCTTGAGGCTTGTTTTTCTCAACCTATCTTCCAATAATCTTTCAGGGAGTGTCCCTGATGTGTTCAATAACCTTGCATACGAAAAGAGTTTCTTGGACAATCCTGATCTTTGTGCTTATAACCCAAAGCTCAACCTTGTGAGATGCTTGAACAAAAAGTCAACAATCCTACAAACCAAAAACTCTCATTCTTCCAAATACCTTGCTCTAACTATTGTTCTCATCATCATTGTATTGCTGGCCACTGCCTTCCTTGTCTCTTTTAAGATTAGAAATAGCTGTGGGAAAAGGCACTGTAGGGGTGACCTTTCAACTTGGAAGCTCACTTCATTCCAGAGGCTCAACTTCACTGAAATAAACCTCTTCTCTAGTTTGACAGAGGAAAACCTCATAGGGAGTGGAGGGTTTGGGAAAGTGTACCGCGTTGCCTCAGATAGGCCAGGTGAGTATGTTGCTGTGAAGAAGATATGGAACAGCATGAACCATGATGAGAGGCTGGAGAGGGAGTTTATGTCTGAGGTTGAAATTCTAGGCAACATTCGGCACTCCAATGTGGTGAAGCTTTTGTGCTGTTTTTCAAGTGAGAACTCTAAGCTTCTTGTGTATGAGTACAAGGAGAATCAAAGCTTGGACAAGTGGCTGCATGGAAGGAAGAGAGTTTCAGCAAATGGGTTGAGTTCCCCTAACAAAAATTGTTTGCTCTTGAAATGGCCAACGAGGTTGAGGATTGCAGTTGGAGCTGCACAGGGGTTGTGTTACATGCACCATGAGTGTTCTCCTCCTATTATCCATAGAGATGTCAAGTCTAGCAATATATTGATGGACTCAGAATTCAGGGCCAGCATTGCAGATTTTGGGCTAGCAAGGATGTTGGTAAAGCCAGGGGAGCCACGTACAGTATCCAATATTGCAGGGTCTCTTGGCTACATTCCACCAGGTAAATGATTCCTTATTCTATATCAACAATGAAAATTTCACATCCTGTGTAAATGATTCATTATTTTACGTAACTCTCACACCCCACTAAAAAATATTAATTTGAGTATATCTCTTGTTGTTTTACCATAAAAGGAAGTTTGGGAAATTGGAGAGTGTAAAAAAATAGAAGTGTGAGAAAAACATTGATTGTTTAATACTTTATTGGGTATTGGGTACATACACTAATCAAGCTAACAGTGACTGTACATGAATGAATGGGTTTGAGTAAAGAAAAACGCTAGTAACACATATTCTAATTTTTTTTTTTTTTTGAAACTCCTTCATTTAGGTAAATTTAGGAGTCCTGTTAAATATATTAGTTTCATTTTTTATTTAATAGGTCTTATTTTTAAATTAATGAGACTCACATGAATTTCAATTAATAAAAGCACATTTGATTCATCGTCATGAGATATTAGATTCAAGTCAAACCAAAACCAAAAGTTATTATATAACTTTTTTATTTTAGTTTGATGTAATGTGAAAATTAAGAATATGTGCATTAAAGACATCAATTCAAACACACTAAGAAAATGTTAAAAAGAACGTGTATTGTTAGCACTTTTCATGAGTAAAAGTTAATTTTCACTAAAATCTCAACATGCCACATTTGTATTATTTTGTCAAAAGATTTAATATTTGTTGAACTCAAATGATCCTTTGGTATAGTTGTTATCTAATTATAGGCTTACTTGCATTGCAGAATATGCTTATTCAACAAAGATTAATGAGAAAGGTGATGTATTTAGTTTTGGGGTGGTACTCCTAGAGCTTGTAACCGGAAAAGAGCCTTGTAGTGCAGGACAGCATCCAAGCAACCTAGTAGATTGGGCGTGGCAGCATTACAGGGAAGGGAAGTGCCTCACTAATGGATTGGATGAAGAAATCATAGAAAAATGTTATGAGGAAGAGATGACCACAGTGTTTAAATTAGGCCTTGTCTGCACAAACAGGTTACCCTCAAATAGGCCTTCCATCCAAGAGATTTTGCAAGTTCTTCGTGATTGTTGTTATCCTTCACTTAATGGACGTAAAAGAGTGGGACTTGGATTTGATATTGATCTCCTTCATGGGGATGCCACTTACATTTCTAGTTATAAGGATAGCAGTAAGGCTATAAGCGAAAATGAAGAAAGCTGCTTGTATAGTGTGTAATTGCCAATTGTCTAATAGGGCAGCATTCCATAACAAAAATTGATCATTTGAAAAGATTGGACTATGTAATAATGTCTTCAAACGGTAGCATAAATCTTTCTGCCCCAAGTTTTTATACATGGTAACATAAAGGTGGTAATTTACAGGGGAAGTGATCAGTGGAGATTGAATTTTGGAGATCTGTCTAGGGTACTCTTTTTAGGAAGCCTTTCTAACTTGACTAAAATCAATTGGTCATACTTCTTACCTATACTACGAAGATTTGGATGGTTTTAATTAGTAGGACAAACCTTGTAATGCATGGTATATGTTTTGACCTTCAAAATAAGAAAATTAAAGTTTATATTATAATAAAAAAAAATTCAAAGAAAGTTACAGTTGAGTCAAGACATTAAGATATTTTTTTCAATTCCAAAGTTTTAGCAAACAAGACAAATTATGCAATACCAAGATTATTTAAGTGCAGATAAGAAGAAAAATTGTTTAATTCTAAGACCATGCGTGAAGGAACATCTCAACTTTAAATAATATTAAAAGCTTATTTAGATATAAAGGTAGAAGAACTTTTCAAAATTTCTATACTAAAAACAAGTTCTATATTTGAAAGAAAGAAATTCTTCTAAACTCTTATACTTGTATCCAAATCAGTTATAAGTGTATTGAATTTGGGATAATATTTTATTGTGCAAGTGTAGTGATGTAATGTCAGCATCTTTATTAAATATTAGTGTTCAATTATTTATAGTATCACTTTCTTAAAATAAAACAGCACTACTGTTTTAATTTAAGTTCTTAAAATAAAATAATTACCATTTAAATTTAAGTTCCATTTGAATAAAATCTTGTTTAAATTTAAGTTATAATTTTTAAAATTCTACTTACTTAAAAATTAAAGTTTAAATGAACTATTCTAAACACACTAATCTTCTCTTTTAGGGCATAAATTGCGGGAGAGACTTAAACTTTGTGTCTAGATCTTAAAAATCAAGACAAATTATTTTAACTTGTTAGTGTTAGTTAGAATAAATGAAAACTTAATAGACATTTGAAAGAGATTAGCATGATGCACAAACATTATATTTTAGCAACAAAAAGAAAAGAGGCTATAACTGCAATATCACTACATGCTTCCTATCCTTATCCACCAAAAATAATTTTCTATCTGCATCATGTATTCCTCTAAGTTGCTTGATGCTTATGTCCCAAATATATGTCTGTGGACTGGTGGGGCTTCTAAACTCTTGGCTACTTGCCACCAGGGTTTGTCTATCATGAATAATGAATTTTTTGAAGTATAAGCTAAAAATAAAACAGGATTATCTAAAAGTAAAACTTCAAAATTCCTCTTCCTGCTATCTTTTGTCCTTTTCTTAAGATTAGAATTTTGTAAATTTCCTGCCCTTGAATCTCGAGTATTTAAGATGTCACTTTCATCTGGCTCCAAAGGCAACCCAAAGTCAATAAAGCACGTTGCCCTGAAAATGAACCAATTCCAAACATGAGAAAATACTTCAAAAATAAATAAATAAATAAAAAGAAAAACATAATATTTTCATAGTTTCTATTGAGTCAAGAACGGTTAATATCACAATTCTGAATCCAACTGATATGGAAGGGTTAACTTTCAATGTATCACAAGTCTGAAACCAACAGAAGTAGGCATTCCTATCTGATTGTTAAAGATAGCAGGAAAAACAAAATGAACAAATATGTATATCAACGGTTATGTACATCATGGACTGACAGGGCACATATGAAGCCCCACGAAAAAAAAAATGAACAAATACAAAAAGCATATAAATCAACAAATCACAAGTTTTAAATTTGACATTATTTTCATATAAGAAAAATGTGTATTTTTACATATGACATGTACTCCTCACACATAATTTTGATCATTTCACCAATGTAAGGTGTCAACTTTGTACTTAAGAAGATAATAAAACATGCCTGGAGCTGTAAACAACAGCAAAAGATGAAGTTGCCAATGGAGGGAATGAGAGCCCAATAACTTCACCAGGAAATTCCTGGAATCTCCTTGGAAGAGCATATGTGTGCTGTTTTGACCATTCTCCCAATTGCTTGGCCTCTACGTCAAATGCATACACTTGATTTGAGGAAGTTGTGACTATTAGTACATTGTTGTTCTCGACTGAAAATCCACCGGCAGTAACAGAAGCACCATCTAATCTAGAAATGAACCACTGATTCCTGTTGCACAAACCGATTTATTTTATAAAATACAACAAAAAATGAATATCAATATCAAATAATTCATGCAGTCACTCCAACCCCAAGAATCAAAGAATGTGCAAAGAAAAAGGGGGAAAGAATAAGGGATCTTTTGGTACTACCAGTTACCTTAATTTCACACCTAAACAGACTTGATACTAAAAACTGACTCGGCAAAGGCAACAAACATCCAATCAAAACTTTCTGATGACTGTCTAATGTGTATTCGTGACTCTCCAAAAGTTTAGGAGCCATTTACTTGTATTTTAATTTCCTGTTTTCATCTTCTGTTTTCACTTTTAATTACAAAACATCACCTTGTTTTCAATCGGTTTCCTATTTTCAAGGATTTGTACATAAAATAGAGGGGAAAAAAGTTCTTTTTAGTATTTCCTTCAATGTTTCCTGTACAAAGATTTGAAAACAGGTAAATATTGAAAACGTGACAGTTTTTAATTAAAAGTAAAAACAGAAAATACAAACACAAGTAAACGGCCCTTATCCTTTTGTTTTCATTTTTCTTATGCATTAACGAGTTGTCATACTATCTGAAGCAAAACAGCTACAGTAATAGGTCTCCTAAATTATAAAGTGTTAAGCAAATCAGAAATATCACCTTCGTGTCTCTAAGTTAAATACATGTATATCGCCATTGCAGTTCACAGCTGCTAGCCACTGCCCATCATTACTAGTAAACAATCTTGTTATGGGTGGCTCAGTTGGACTTGATTCCTCACCTTGCAATTCACGACAGAGTGTAAAAGTATGCACTAATTCTGATCTCTCAACATCCACAACCTATAGCACTCAAAAGAAAAGAGTATCAATAAAACAAACAAATAGATTTTTAAACCCTAAGATTTTGATATTTTAACAAACAATTTGGACAGACAAGCAAATCAACCAAAAGAGAAATTTAGAATTAAGCCGAGATTAAATTCTAGCAAACAATAATAATAACAAGAATAAATGGCTATTGTATTTGCTGGGGGAAAAGAACTGTTCAACAAATCAAAAAAAGAAAAATATTACTGTGTAGCATTATTGAAAAGGATAACAAATCAAAGTTGATTTGATTCATAAACCCTGTCAGGAAAATTTTAATAATAACAATAATGGTGACAAACAACCTAAATTTCCTATCAACAGGCCTTCAGGTACAAAAAATTACCAAGTTCCAGTGAAGCAAGGGCCAGAATAGCAAACAGCAAATGATGCACAGCATGATTATCATAAAGTGTGGAGTAAAATAACTATAGTTTGATAAGTCCAGAAATTCTTGCAAAAACAAGCAAAAGAAATTCCCTTAAATAACCATACTACACATAAAACCAATTCAATCATCGTAGAGATGAATCATGTTGCTAGCTTACATATATCCTTCTATCGTGACCTGCTACTATCAAGCAGGAAGAGTCATGAGTAAAAATCATAGAATGGGCAAATGGTAATCTTCGAGGAAGCTTCCTTTTATCAACATCCCATGTGATATTTCCATCGTCAAACCTTTTCAATTCCCAAAGACTAGGCTTTTTATGATCAGAGTACGCAAATAGCACCCCTGAATTAGAAATGGTGCTGCAAATTATCTTCCGAGATGCCTTACTCTTGACTCGAGCAACTGCTTCAATCTTTGTAAAGCCTCCAGGGGTGCAAACATTTTTTAGTTGTAGCAAATGAACGTCTATGCAGTTCGATGATTGGACTAAAAGTATTTTGGATTGATCAAAGACAGAATTAAGCACCAGTTGAATGGGTGGTCTCTGAGGTGCAGGGCAGATATCATGAGGAGAAAATCTGGTGAATTCGTTCACTGCATGTGCAAAAAGTTTTGTGTCATCTCCTGCTGAGATAAGCATGGGAACCCCCAAATGGGCCCACTTATGGTAACTAAAATCAATGGGCTTTTCTTCACGTCGAGCTCTTTTACTCCTGTTTTCTGGCTTAATGTCTGTTACACAAAAATGCACAGCTAAGGAACAGAACAGGGCAAATTCATAAATTCATACATAGCAACTAAAGATACTGCCCATTTGGATAAGCTTTTCTACTGCAAAGAAACATTTTTTTTCTACATTGAAAAGAAATTCTGGTTATGCTAAAAAATTGACCTTCAAAAAATAGAAGAAAACCACTTATCATTTCTATTAAAAAACAAAAATTAACTTTCCAAAAATGCTTGTTTTACAACCATAGCTCATCCAAACACGCTAATACAATATTTGCAGAATAAATAGCATAAAAATTAACAAACAGTATAACTTTCAAACGGACCTTCATGAGGTACAACACTTATCGGTGCAGCAACAGTCAAGGCCTTGATGTCATGCGTGTGAACCCTTTTATAGTCAATATAGATCCATTTCTTCATTGTTGATGGAGAATTGATATCATCACATGATGCTGACTGACTACCAGACAGCTTGTAAAGAATAACCTTCAAATAAAATAAACCAAACCAACATTATTATAAGTCCCATCAAGTGACAAGGAGATAGCAGTGCAACTGATTGGAAAATGGGGCAACAAACAAGAATTTAATGAATAAAAAATAACACAACAAGATACCAACTAATGCATAACATGTAATCGCATTACTCATTATTCTTAAGAATATACAAGTCTAGAACTCAATAAATGCGATACACTGAAATATGCTATGCAATAGACCTCTACTAAGAACAATTCAAGATACCGTGACATAAATAGATAGGTAGCATCCAGAACACGCAGCATATGTAACAGTAGATTTTTTAACTTTTCCAAAAAAACACAGGAAACAAACCAGATTGCAAAAACTACACATATGATCATCAAACAACTTTATTACTTTACAATTATATGGCTGAAGTACATAATAATTTGCATGTAAGGTAATAGAGAACACTCTAACTAGCTACAAATAGAAATAGGAACAAACATAGAAACTAGAAATACAAAACAAACGGAATTATCTGTTACTAGGTTTCACTGTCACACATAGTTACAGAAAAGTCTCAGATAGGGGAGTAAATTGAAGGCAAAGGCTGAAAGTAGCAATTCTCATTCTTTTAATTAGATAGCAAAGTGATGAAGTCAACATTGACAGGTATTGAAATAAGTGAGAATCTAGATATGTGACCCGTTTGTTTAAACTATTTTTTTTTTAAAAAAAGTGTTTATTTAACAAAATAAGTAGTTTTCTGCTTATTTGATGAGCTTGTCTAAACATTTTTTAAAAAAAAAAAAAAGCGGTCTTTTGCTTTATTTAAGAAGAAAATCCTATCCACTTCTTAAAAAAAACACTTTTTTTTAAAATAACTTCTTTGAAGTTTAAAAAAACTGGCCCATGATAGATCTTGAAGATAGGAACCTTTCGTATTTGGTAATAAAACAATCTTCTAATTCAAAGCTACACTATTCAACATGCTTATCTAATCTGTCTATTAAAACTGTCTCACTGAATAATGTTATTGCATCTATTCTTTCCCCACATAGCTCAATCTCCAAGAATAAATCCAATGAACGGAGTTTAAGACATTCCATATAATGCTGCAACTAATTTTTACTCACAATAAAACCAGGACCCACAGCGACATAAAATCTTCAATATCACACGTATAACGTATTGGTCAATCATTACAATAAATGTGAATATATTGTGAAACAACTATCAAATACACACATATAAGCAGCCAATTGCAATGACAAAAAGATAAATTACTATAATTTCATAAGTATTCACAAATCATGCAACTCTGTACCTTGCCATCAGAACCAGCAGAGAAGACCCTGTCATGACTAGGAGCAGCAGCCAAAGCATTCGCATGTCCCTTGTGATAAGAATGTGCTTGCAAGAGTGTTCCATGTTGGCCATCCCAAAACTGGACGCTACCACTGCTGTCCGCACTAACAAGTGTCCCAGACCTAAAAACTAACTAAACAATTAGCTACAAAAGGTTGCAAATAGGAAGAAAAAACTCTACGATCAAAATTATAACAATATGGTGGATGTGGATTGCAGAAGTATGCTTATCATTTCAATTCAAAGACAATTTGCATTCACTATCACCTTAAAGACAGTAATGACCATATACAAAGTTCATGCCCACTGCCCAAACCACCGAGTCCAGCTGTAATCCTATAGATTTCACTGCCCAATGCAGCATTCCAACATCGTATCAACCTGTGGAGAGACAGACAAGAAACATAAGTAAGGACCTTAGTTCAGAACCAAGAATAGGGAAAAGGAATACAAGAATGCTCAAGTGTTCTGAAAAACACTCAGCAGAATATCAGTCATCTAAACATATTTTTTACAAAGGAAAAAAGGCTATTGCCTATGAAACCTACTACCTAATTACAACAATAAGATACCTTTATATGAGACAACATATGAGTTTACCTAACATCGAACTAAGTAATGACACCAATTAAGAAATGGGTAGATTAATAGGCTATGTTGCTGGATCTACTTAATTTTTTTTATAATTAAGCCTACAATCTTGGTTTCTAGCAAAAGAAAATAGGCGATGAGCCCCAAGTAACTTTGGCACATGATGATCTTTTATCAATCAATACGTACCCGTCACTACTTCCCGAATATATGTAGTAAGCATCAGTACTCCAAGTCACACTTAAAACTCGTCCTGGAAAACATGATACAAAACATCCTCTTAATCAATAATGCATAACAAAAGGAAAACATGCTACAAGACAAATAACTCGGGAAAACCTCACCTTTGACCCAAGGCAGAGATTTTACATAAATAAATTTATCTGTGTCAGAGATATCATAAATTATCACACGTCCATTGTCAAGACCAATTGCCACACGTGGATGTTCACAAACAGAATGCTCAAGAGGATCAGGTGAATCGGAATCAGAATCAGAATCAGAATCAGAATCTTCAACCTTTCTTTCGTCATTTACCTTGTCACCCTTAGGAAAAGTCACTGCCATTTGCCAAATTGAGACACCAACTGATTTCAGCACTGTCTGCATGTCAAATTAGAAAACCCACACAAAAGACACTTTAACAACAACAGAAAACTAAAAACACCAGTCATTAATAACACTCTTTTAACAACATTATTACCCTGACAAGTAACTAAAAACACACTACCAAGCAAGAACTGCACCTAACCGAACAGTGCTAGGGATAGTGTTTCTATTAGCATTAATCTCCATTCCACACAAAATCAAACACTTAAAAAAGTTCAGAAGCTTCCATCACAGACATCAAGGTTTTAAAAATCGTTCCTTAATGGAGCAAAACGTTACCAATACAGACCAAAATATCTGTGGTTGCAAATCACAGGAAAACGGCCGCAACAGGCACAACAAAACTCCATTTTAGCCCAAGCACAATTTTTTTTTTTCAATTTGAAAACCAATAATTTTTAGAGAAGAATCTAACAAAGCAAATTACAGTGACACCCAACACCTTTTATACAAATTACACTCAACAACACCCAACACCACTCTTTTTGTTTAATTCCTATACTAACCTCCTTGATGTTAAAAAACATTACAAATACACCACCTTATATATTTCAGGTACCCCTTAATATTTAAAAAAATTAAACTAACAACTACTTATATATTACATTGAGACCCTTGGAAGGGAAGCTGGTGTAAACCTTAAATAAAGAGAAGTATTAATGTATAATTCGAAAAACGAAAAACTGAAGGGTGTTTCTAAAATTTGCTTAATCTAATACAACAGAGAATCAGAACAAACACGAGAAACTTGAAACTTTGAATGACACTATCCCAAGAACAAATATGATACCTTCTGCTTTAAGGAGAAAAGATCCCACTTAGTAATAGAGCCATCTATGTGCGACGAAAACACTCGACCTACGTGGGACCCACCGGGGCACCAAATGAGAGACGTCACTCTTCTAGAAGCATCTCCATGTATAGTCTGCGCGCACCAAACACAATGCATCATCATAATCAAATGGTGGAGCGTTAGTTAATAAGTTAGTTACTTACGAGCTGACAATGCCAGCCAATGGAGCCGGGAGCAACGAGCCAGATTTCGAGGGAGCCGTCTTGGCGAGCCGCGGCGACTCGCGAGCCGTCGAAGGTGGTGGCTAAGGCCACCACCGGCGATGGGCTCCAGTCGATGGAGCTGATCTTGTCCATGGAGGAAGACGGCACTCCAAAACGGTGCGCGCGAGAATTTTGGTTAGGGAAACGCAAAAGGGTCATAGTTATAGTGGGCTTTGGAGGGGACTCCCATATTATGGACTCGCTATCACAGGCCCTTAATAAAGCTTCTATGAGTGCTTTTTCAATTTCATTACTTTAATTATGTAATTTTGATTAATACCCTAACTTAAATTTTCGGTTAATTTGGTGATTAGGATATGATAAGATAGATTAAAATAATTATTTTATTTTATTATAATATGTTTGTTGTGTTAATAAGATATGATAATGATATCTTGTTTTTTTATTTTATTCTGTTGGTATAATATATTTTTTATCTTGAGAAGAAAGTTGGATTATGATCAATATGATTGGATAAAAAAATTATTTTAGAAAAAAATTGTAATATTACTATTTTTACTTTCTCTATTTATATTTGATTAAATATTTAATTTTTAATCTTATTTTTAAGAATTGATGAGTTCATATAGGATGATAAAATATTAATTTATATTATTGTGAATTATATTTTATATTTTATACTTTATACTAGTTTGTGAGTAAGTGCAATGTACGGGAATTTAGTTTTGAAAAATGATTAGTTTTTTATATCATAAATTATTTT
>JAMLFT010008458.1:0-13678 GCA_026544285.1 Pachyrhizus erosus | reverse complement strand
ATTTAAAATAATTAATATTATACTAGTTAATAAGAGATTTAAAAATAAAATTTAACAAAAAAATTATATATAATTATTTTATTAAAATTTTAAATGATGTGATAAGTTATTAGACTATTAATATTATTATTATATTATTATTTAATATTATTATTTAATAATAAGAATTAAAAAATAAAAAAATAAATAAAAATCTTTAAAAGATTAAAATCAAAATACTTAATTTTTAAAAATTAAAATCATATTTAAATTTTATTTTTAAAAAAATAAAAAGGTGTTAAGTAACTCCTTTCGCATTATTAATAATAATGACAAAAACTCTATTAAATTTTTACCTTATTTTTATTTATTCTTAATATGACTACATAGTATAAATAAATAAAATTATGAATAATTATATGTTAACACTTCAACAATATCATATTTTTTTTTCACATCATATTATTAAGAATAATAGTTGATGGACACTCAAATATCCAATAACATCCAAAAAACAATAAAATTATAAAAAATATGTGAGAAAAAAAATCAAATAAATATTTATTAAAAAATACCAAATATTATTACCATATTATTAATCATTTATCTTTTATATATATATTTTTTATCTCAGCTTTCAAGGTGTCTACACGTAGCAAGATGTCTAAATATATTTTTCCTCTTCCATTTGTGAAATGCAGAGAGGCAATACCTTTTTACCACTACAATATAAGAAGCAGGGTCTTGAGTTTGATGACAAGAGCTATGGATCCAACCGCGAAGGTGACGCTGTTATCTATCCTGATGCTCTTTTGGAGCAGTGCAGAATGCAACCATCCTCACCCACTTGACCCTCTAACCCCTTCCGAGCTAATCATTGTTCGAACCGTAATCCAAAACGCATATCCAACCTCAAACACCACCAACCAAAACCTCACCTTCCACTACGTAGCCTTGGACGAGCCTAACAAGCCCCAAGTCCTCTCATGGCTATCCTCTAACAGCAAACCACCTCGCCGAGCCTTCGCCGTAGTCCGGTTCCAAAAACAGTCCCACGAGATCACAGTTGACTTGTCCACTCGTTCCATAATCTCAAACAAAGTCTACGCAGGAAATGGCTACCCTATGCTCACCTTAGGTGAAATAGCGATGGCGACACAGTTGCCATTCAAGGAGTCTGAATATCTCTCTGGTGCAGTGTATTGCCTACACTTTTGGTTGGTTTGGAGAAGCCAAGACCATACGGAGCGTCAAGATTAAGTGTTATTACAGAAATGGCACTGCCAATTTCTATGCGAGGCCTTTGGAAGGGGTGGCAGTGTTGGTTGACTTTGACAAAATGAAAATTGTTGGTTACAATGATAGATATGTGGTTCCAGTGCCTAAGGCAGAGGGCACTGAGTACAGAGCTTCTAAGCTGAAACCACCCTTTGGTCCAAAGCTCAAGGGATTAGCTGTCAAGCAACACGCTGGACCTGGATTCACCATCCATGGTCATTCCGTAAGGTACCATTAATTAATTGTAATTTGTTCTCAATCTGTATTTTTTTGTTTTTTACAAAATCACATGTATATTTCACTTTTTAAGTAAAAATTCTCTTCTGTTGATAGATTATTATTGATGACAAAATTTAACTCGAACTTTAAATTTAAATAATTATGTGTTAGTTGATTTACTTTTGATAATGATTTTTTTTTCCTTTATTCATTTACTTCTTAATTTTTTTTTTTAAAAAAATATTATTTTAGGTTTATCGCTCCAAGTCAATCGCATGTATTTTGACAGACGAAAAATACTATTTTTTATTTGTAAAAATTGAATATATCAACACTTTATTTATTTTTATTTTTTTTTCATTTTTCAAAATAAAAATAACAATTTTTATTTTTTTTAAAGCTGATGTTATCTACTTTAAATATTTTAAAACTGTGACTTTAATTTTAATACATTATTAGTGTAAAATTATTAAGATAATATTTTAATATCATTTTAAAAATATTTATTATAGAAATTAATGGTTCTTAAATGATTTGTCAATTCAAGATTAATTAAGAGTAAATAATGTATACAAAATCTTTATACTTTTGAAATATCTACTATATTATAATTTTAAAGATATGTTATCATAGATTTATCCAAAAATACTTGTAAAAAAAGAAAAAAAATGAAATTTTTTACAAATCAATATTAACTTATGTATAAATTAAAAGAAGTTATGTAAAAGAACTTTTATAAGTTATCATTTGTAAGAAATAATTCTAAATTATGAAAAAGATCATATCAATTTTTTAAAAAAACGTTTTTAAATAAACTTAGCTACACAAATTAAAATGACTTACTATGAACTTCAATGTAATGTAAAATCATCTAAATATGCCCTTACAATTGGCTTACATTAAAAGAATATGACTTTTTGGAAAAATAAATAGGATCTTTAAGCAAGATAGTATACCTCCATCTTTTTACCAAAGAAAAAATATATATAATTCTCTTTTAAAAAGTATTCATATAATTATCAATACCATGATGGCTTCTTAGTGTTATTTATTTCGAGATAAAAATTAATAAAGAGCTCAAGATTTATATGTTTTTATATTTTTTTAACAAATCATAATGATAGTTTTTAATTTTTTTAAATTACATAAATGTTTTATATCTTATTAACTATTACAGTAACTTTTTCATAGTAATATATAAAAAAATATTAATGTAATATTTTTTAAATATTAAAAAAAATAAAATAATATATAAAAATAAAAAATATAATATTTTCAAACATAAAGAAAGTTAATATAAAAATAATATTAAATATAATTAATATAAAATATAAAAAGTTACTGTAATTTATTCTATTTTTATTTGTTTTTTGTTAACACAGCAGATCTAAGTAGCTTTGATACTAACCATTTTCTGCAATCAGTTGGGCGAATTGGATCTTCCACGTAGGATATGACATTCGGGCTGGCCTAATAATTTCTCAGGCATCAATTTACGATCTCCAAAAACAGAAATATCGTCCGGTACTGTACAAAGGATTCGTATCAGAGTTGTTTGTGCCATATCAAGACCCAAGTGAGGAATGGTATTACATGACAATCTTTGACGCTAGTGAATATGGCTTGGGACAGTATATGTCTTCACTACAACCTTTAACCGATTGTCCTCCAAATGCTGCATTCATAGATGCATACTATGCTGCTTCAGATGGTACCCCTGTAAAGATAGCTAATGCCTTCTGCATATTTGAAAAGTATGCTGGTGATATCATGTGGCGTCATACAGAAGTTGGAATCCCAGATGAAGTGGTACTTCTTTTAACTCTTTTTTTTTTTCTTCTTGTTGCATTTTCCATTTTGTTTTTCGGTTGATAAATATTCGTTTGTGTTCTTTTTGGCAGATAACTGAGGTCAGATCAGATGTAAGCCTAGTGGTGAGAATGGTTTCAACTGTGGCCAACTACGACTATGTCATAGATTGGGAATTTAAGCCAAGTGGCAGCATCAAATCTGTGGTATGATTGCATGCACCAATCCTTAAATGTTTTATGCCATGACAGAAATTTGAATCCTTCATTTCGTTATTCGATCTTGCAGTAGAAAAATTTTGAGAAACGCGTCACGTGTGTATTAGACTCATAAGTGAAATAGCACTTCCTTGGATTATATTGATATATACAAAAGCAGAATTTATAATTTATTAGAAGCTAACTGCATGCTATATTTTAAATTAGGTTGGACTTACTGGGATATTAGCGCTAAAGGCAGGGACTTACACCAACACGGATCAAATAAAAGAGGACATCTACGGCAGGCTGCTAGCAGATAATACAATTGGTGTTAACCATGATCACTTCTTCACCTATCATCTTGACCTTGACGTTGATGGTGAAGCCAACTCCTTTGTGAAATCCAATTTTGAGACAGTAAGAGTGAAAAATCGCACCATACCCAGGAAAAGTTATTGGACGATTGTAAGTGAAACGGCTAAAACAGAAGCCGATGCCAGAATCAAGTTGGGTTTAAAGCCTTCAGAGCTACTAGTGGTAAATCCTAATAAAAAGACAAAACAAGGAAATAACATTGGCTATCGTTTGCTTCCAGCGCCAGTGGCACGCCCACTTTTGTTTGATGATGATTATCCACAAATCAGAGCTGCCTTCACCAATTATGATGTGTGGGTCACACCATACAACAAATCTGAGAAATGGGTAGGTGGGTTATATGTTGATCGTAGCAGAGGCGATGATACTTTGGCTGTTTGGAGTCGCAGGTGTGTCGTTTACTAAATCACATGTTACAGTCACATTTCTTATTTTACTCTTTCTTAAACTGACCTAATTCATTAAGTGTATTTTTTTAACGTTGCTTTTCTAATCAAAATTGTAATATCATTACTTTGCATAAATAGAGGTTTACATTACATTAAAAACACTAAATTACTACTATTCAAGTTTTGTCTAAATCTTTATTTCGAATGATAATTTTTTTAATTTAATTTAAAACTTTCGAACATAGTTATTACAGTCCATGTTTGGATGTTGTAAATTGTATGTGCAGGAATAGGAAGATTGAGAACAAGGACATCGTATTGTGGTACACGATGGGGTTTCATCATGTTCCTTGCCAAGAAGATTTTCCAGTTATGCCAACTTTGAGTGGTGGGTTTGAACTAAGGCCAACCAATTTCTTCGAGAGCAACCCTGTCCTTAAAACACTGTCACCCAAGCTTGATGACTGGCCTAACTGCACTTCTCAACATTAGCTGGTGTGCATTTGACTGAAGCAACTAAATAAATTTGAAGGATTCGTGTATTCTCATATATCTAATTTCTTTATTTTCGACAAATTAGCTAATAAAGAAAAGACAATTACTAATTTTTGAGATATGAAATAAAAAATATTCGATGAAATTGAAAATGTTTGTTATGTTAAAAATATAAAAATGGACCTGACGTTATTTAATTGATTAATTAAATATATTATATTGAATATTTCTCCATGGAACTCTAAAAAAATATTACTCTCTTTTTATCATTGCAGCTCCAACTTATTTACTTTCTAAGGTAATGTGGTTTGACTGATTTTGTTTAGCGTATACATGGATTAGGTTAAGTTAGTTTTGTTTATATTCTAGATTCAAAATTTGGATAAGATTATGTATTTAAATTTAAATTTAAATTGATCAAAATTTGATAATATATAAAATAAGATTGAGTCAATTTAATTTATTAATGTAATATATTAATTTTAATATTATATGTGATTAATTAGTTATAAAATAAAAAAAGTATAACACTTAAATTAAGATATGTTTTAAAATAAACTCATTATAATATAATATCATGTTAGATATTATATTATCTATTAAATAAAATTTTTATTATTAATATATAATGATTAAAGAAATATATTTTTAGAAGGATATCAAACCAATTTGAAACCAATTTAAAAGAAATATATTAATGTTGGAGGTGTAAAGATCAAGAATACCCCTTTTGGAACACACTTAAAGTTTTATAAGAGGCAATCTCCTCACACAAACGAAGAAAAAAATTACATATCTAAAGTACCATATGCGTCTGCAATGGGGAGCTTGATGTATGCTATGATATGTACCAGACTTGACATAACACATGCAATGAGAGTTGTGAGTAGATTTCTATCCAATCCTGGAAAGGAACATTGAGAGGGTGTGAAGTGGATATTGAGATATCTAAAAGGCACTTCAACATTGCATTTGTCTTTTAGAAGAAGTAATATCACTTTATACGGATTTTCTGATGCAGATTTAGGAGAAGATCTAGATGATAGAAAAAGCATAACATGTTACATCTTTTCATTGAGTGGTACTGCTGTTAGTTGGAAGTCTAAACTCCAAGGCAGGGTTTCTCTTTCAACCACTAAAGTCAAGTATGTGGCTATTTTAGAAGCAGCCAAGGAAATGATATGGTTGAAGAACCTTCTCAAAGGATTAGGAAAAGAGCAAGATGAGTCTCCATTATTTAGTGATAGTCAGAGTGTAATACATCTCGCTAAAAATTCAATCCTTCATTCTAGATGCAAACACATTGAGTTGAAGTATCATTTTATTAGAAACTTGATAAGTGATGAAGATTTGTTATTGTTAAAGAT
Source organism: Pachyrhizus erosus (assembly GCA_026544285.1). Classification (NCBI taxonomy): domain Eukaryota; kingdom Viridiplantae; phylum Streptophyta; class Magnoliopsida; order Fabales; family Fabaceae; genus Pachyrhizus; species Pachyrhizus erosus. Next base: position 7,567 of record JAMLFT010008458.1, on the reverse strand, counting down.
CTTAGGATCAGAGAATCCAGCTGATATGTTGACCAAAACTGTTATAACTGATAAGTTGAGACTTTGTATTACCTTAATTGACCTTCGAGAATAATTAATGATGAAGACACTATACTAGGAGGTAATGTAAATCAAACTCTAAATGAGAGAATTGCTAAAAATATGTAATTTGATTTTAATCTCATATTGTGTAAATAATGAGAAACATTGCTTATATATTTCTATATAAGCAGTCCCTTGTAAATATTTTGAAAACATACCAAATAAAATATATTTTCTAGTGTAGTCGTGAACGTAGACAACATACATTATGTGTCGAACTTTACGATAATTTTTAAGTCTTTTCTCTCTTTTTTATTTTCTTCTTTTATTATTGTATTATTTTTAACAATATATAATAATTAAAGAAATATATTTTTTAAAAGGATATCAAACCATTTTGAAACTACTCAAAACTTATCCAAACTTCTCAAAATATATTGGATCTAATTGAAATTGTCAAAATCAACTGAATTAATGAGATGAGACAAATCATTAGCATTTCTAATTTCGTTTTTATTTCTTTTTAATGGGAATCTGGGACGTGAGGCTCTATTTTTTTACCTATAGTTTGATCCTCAGGTATAAGTAATATTAAAAATTTGCCTGTGATACTGCATATTTGAATTCATGTTGGAATACCAATTACGTAATTTTAGATAAATATAAACATGTTTCATTTTATAATAAAGAATTGATTACGGATCAAGAATTTATTTTAAATTAAAATAATTTTAAATAACTTTTCGCATTAGATCAAAATTTATACTAAATTTTACAACTAATTTATGTGGCTAGAGAAAATAATAAAAATAAAAGGAAAGAAGAAGATTCAACATTTTATGCAAAGCAAAATTTAAAACAAAGTTCGGCCTAAGAGCTAGAAAATTTCAAAATCGAAACAAATCACTTTAAATCATTAAATCAATGTTAAAACATAGGTTTTATTTATTTATTTATTGTGCATGTAATATATTTATTTTTTATTTTTATTTTTATAATTTTTTTAAATATTTTTTGTAATATGATATTTTTTTGTTTTTATTCTTACAAATTATCTTGTTTCTGTTAAGTGTTGATGATATGGCTAGCGGAAGGCTGCATCGTCATGTTCAATAAGATTACATGTCAATAGGTACATATCAACATTAGGGATTAAAAAAAACATTACAAGGATCATTTCTAAAAACAAATATTTTATAGGAGTTAAAATAAAAAAAAAAGAAAATATATTACAAAAACTAACATATAGTTAAGCCTAATAATAATAATAAATAAATAAAAATAATCTGTAACCAAACACGTTAATAGTGTGTGTATGAATGCGCAAACATAAAATTAATTTTAAGTAAATGTAAATTTAAAGTAGTATGTTTTTTTATTTAAATAATAGATATTAAGATTTTCATGTAAAAATAATTTTAAGAAACTTGCAATTAATCAAAATTGGTTTCACTTGATAACCAAGTTAAAGTGAATAATCGCGAGCAAATCTTCTAAATTAAATTGAATATCTGATTTTTAGAAATAAAAAAGTTAATTCAATATCGGGAAGAAAAGGTGAAATCTTTATAATTTATTAGCCTTAGCCTACTTTTGTTTTTGGTTTATTTTCTCTTGTGATTAATTCAAACGAGTATGCATGACTGCTAATTTTGGCCCACTGAAATATGCCTTTATTTATTAAGTATCACTATACTCTTACCTTTAATATAATATATTGCACGTATGGTTTTGTTCTATTTCTTTTAGACAGAAGAGAAGCGATAGATGTGAATGATTAAGAATTAAAAAAAAATAGACGAAATTACTTATGGAATTTTATGAGTTGAATAAGTTTATAATTTTTTTTGACAGCAGATTTAATAAGTTTATATTGTTCCCGTAATTTTTTAATATATTTAACCAATTAAAAATTATTATTAGTTTAACTTTCATAATACTTATTATAAAAATTAATAAAATTACCCATAATCATAATGAGTTAGGTTTGGATGATAACATAAAAATTTAAAAACTCATATTGTTAATCTATGTTTACTTGTATTCAAGAAAATTAAAAAAAAAATAACATTTTTATCCCTGCGTGTAATATATTTTCGAAGTTTTTTTTTAAAAATTTTTTATGCTAGATTTACATTATCATGGAAATAAAAAAATATTTGAGAATATATACGTATAGGCAATAATTTGAAAACCAACGATCTTCACGTAATCGCATTTTTTTTAGTTCTCATAAAGTATTCAAATTATTCAACATAATATGGGTAAATGACAATAAATCTGCGTCCTTTAGTTAGACCTAAATTTATTTAACAACATGTCTGTCCTTTACAATATTAAAAGAACAATAAATATTTAATTTTTATGTAACATTTCGTCTTATTTTTCTTCATGAATAATGCATGGCTATTGGTTTGGTTGATTAGCTGAACACGCTTGTATTGATTTATATTTTATTCAAAGTAATGGACTACTTTCGAAAAAGTTAGCAGGCCTCAGCTCAAATCCACCATGAATTGCTGGCATTGCTGCAAAATCTTCTTGATAAGGAACGTGATGGATCCCAATTGTGTGCCATAGCACGATGTCTGTATTTTCGATCTCTCTGTTCCTGTATCAATCGTGCATCATCCACTTGGTCAATGCAAATTACAGTTTGATAATGTAGTTTCATCAATTGGTAGACTTTTTTTTTTTTTTCTTTTTTGAAAAAAAAAACTATATTAAAGTACAAACAATTACAACTTTCCTGTTCAAAAAATTAAATTTTAATATATGATTGAGAGAAGTGAAAATAATGAAAAATTTTAATTAGTGTTTTTTTCAATATTTACATAATTATTATATTTTAATCTGTATACTAAAATTTTACTTATTTTAGTTTTTACATATAAATTTTTTTAATTTGTTTTAGTTTTTGTAGACGAAAATTATAGATATTAAAATAAATTAAAAATGTATATATAAGAGTTAAAATAAGTAATTTTTATATATATGCATCAAAACATGCAGATTATATAAATATATGGATAAAATGAGTAATTAAATCTAATAAAAATAGTAATACATGAAGATTTTTTTATATAAATAAGCGTCACATTAATCTTTACTGTTTTATTTTAAAAATAGATTAAAATTACTTAATTTTAAAAATATTGAAAACAAAATATATAATTAAATTTTTATAAAAAGCAAAATAAAACATTTACGAAACTATAAGAAGAAAAATATACGTGTAGGGTATCATGGAGTGAGTAGTATATAAAGTTTTATTCCAGTTACCTCTGGCTCCAAACAGCTAAACCATCATCTCCACGGCTCCTATCAGCATAGAAGCCTCCAGCCCATCTCTCTGACCTGTTATAGGGAGTAACCCACAACTGATACTTTGTGTAAGATGCTCTTCTTTGAGGGTAGTCATCATCAGACAGAAGAGAAGTAATTGGCTGTGTACTTATCAGCCGGTAACCTACTTCATTCCCTAGCTTTGTCCTTTTGTTGGGGTTGATAATTAACAGCTCAGCTGGCTCCAAGCCGAGCCGAATTCTACCCTCCTCTTCCCTCTTTGCAATGTCTCTAACTACGGTCCAGTAACTCGTCCTTGGTGTTCCAAACCCAGTTGCTCTTGCCCTTTGCAACTTAGCATTGATGAAGGAGTTGCTATTATCATCAATGTCAAGGTCAAGATAGTAGGTTATGTGGTGATCATGATAGTTGGCCATAGTTTTTTCTGCCACCAATGTTCCAAACACCTTTTCTTCTATCTGACTTTTCTGTGTATAGGGTACTGCTTTCATCTCCATTATGCCTGTCAGATCCACCTATACAATAGACTATTTTAGGACAAGTGCCATTTTGTTTGACTTCAACTTAATTCATTTTATTTTAACTTAACATCTTGTTATCGTAAAGAATAGTCATATTCTTCTGTAATTGAATAATATCAATTTTATAGCACAACAATCAGGTTCGACCCAAATTAAAATATAACTTGTGTTTAAATAGAAGTAGAACACCTATGATGGGTACAATATTCACCACGAGTAATGATAAATTTCCAGTTTCCTAAGTATATGCTCTATGAAGTGATGATATAAGAAAATACTACTATATTGTAAGACAGGTTGAGCTCTTTCAATCATACCATCATGAATCTACTCCGAAAAGTTGGTAGAAGAATCTTACCCCAACTTTTATACTGCCACTTCTTAGGAATTCCCATTCAAGAACATAATCGTAGTTACCCACAGTAGCAACCATTCTGACCACCAAACTAATTTCAGGTTCTCCATTCCTTATCTGCACAAAAACAAAGTGTGTTCGCAACAAAACAGCAGAAATTATAATCAATTTCAACCAAAACTGCTATGATAAAGTATAGCACCTTACCATTTTTTGAGGGTTGTTGATTTCCATGTGCCTCCAAGCCACATTGCCAGAATTCCTCTCAAAAATGCAAATAGCCCTGGGAACCTGTTGCACCTCTCCATTAGGCCCTGCCATGTAACCGTCCATATACACTGCATTTCTAGGACAATCGATCTTCGGTTGCAAGGTATCAGCTGCACGTCCAAAACCAAATTCCCCAACATCCATGAAAGTTCTGAAATACCATTCCTCTGTAGGATCCATATAAGGAACAAATGTCTCAGACACATGACCCCTATATAGCACTCTTCTATACTCGTGTCTTTTGGAATCAAATATAGAAGCAGTTGATATGATCATTCCTGCCCGAGCATTGAACCCAACATGAAAAACCCAATTAGCCCATTTGACCTCATGGTCCTTGACGGTGAACCCAATAATATCTGACACATAACATGAAGCAGATGTTTTGGGCCTGCTGTTGCTGCTTGAAGATTGAAAATCTGTACCTTCAGCTTTAGGCAAAGGGGCAATGTATCTGTCATTGTACATAGTAATCTGCATTGAATCAATATCAACTAGCACAGTGATTCCCTCAATTGGCCTTGCCCACACATTAACTGATCCTCCCCTATAAAAGCATGACACTTTGAGGGCTCTCCTTGTGATTTGTTCTCCATACCAACCTATGGTAAATGGTACACAAGAAACTTCAGACAAATTCAAGCCCCTTTTGGCTATTGATAATTTGAATTTGGTGTACGTAAGAGGCAATTTGCTGGCTTGAAAAACCTCATTGAACGTTAAAGGAGGGTATCCATGACCAGTGTAGATTTTATCCGATACAATGGACCTTTTGGTTAAGTCCACTACAAGCTCGTGTGTCTCACCCTTGGCTCGAACAACTACCTTGGCTTGGCGAGGAATAATTGGCTTGTCTTTTGTAGTTGATGATAGCCACTCTAGGACATGTTTTTTGTCTGGTTCTTCGACATCCACGAAATGATAGGTCAGGTTTGGAATAGCACCTAGGTAAGACCCTTGAACTATGTCCCTTGTTTTGTTGATTTCAGCAGGGGAGAGAGGGTCTAAAGGGTGAGGCAAACTATTAAGCAAGTTGAACCTGAGAAAAAGGATTAGAATCAGACATTGAACAATCATGAGAACTGCTTTATCAAATCTGATCATGTTTTCCACAGCACTGTTGACGTTGGGGTATATAGTATGATATGACTTCCATTTAGTATTTATAGTACCAAATTTTATGTTACATGGGAACCTTGAATTTTTTAAGTGTACCTTATTTTATTCAAGTGAAAATTTTAAAATATAACTTAAGAGCTGCATTTTTTCGTGAAAAGTCGTATTATTTCACATTGAAGAGTTGTATTATTTCATTTACGTTGAAAATACACACACATATATATATTCATAAACAATATGTTTGTTCATTTAAATTGTATTCTTTTATTTAAATTGAAAAAAATATTCTTTAAATAAAGTGACTTTTCATATGATAGACATAAATTTTTTATAAATATTACAGGAGCATTCTTCATGCATAATGGACTTTCATTTCCCACTCTTCGTTTTCTTAGTTCATTCACACAATTAATTTATGTTTACCTTTAAGTGTACAAGAGGTGGAAGTGCAAGACATATGTACTCAGAAGTTTTTTTTGTATCTTAAAGGAAATTCGCCATCAAATTTAAATAACACCCAAATTTTGTCATAGGTAAGGACGAATTAAGCCTAATGAAAACACTGTGCACGGTTTCTTTCTATTCATCTATCTTGTATTTTTTTTTTAAATAGCTTTTCTCACCAACAATTTTAGAGAATTCCATTACTTTTAAAGAAGCATTATGACCACACTTTTAAAACACTCCTTATAAGTTGAAATTTATTAATATGTTTAGACGTGATTTCATGAATATCAAAAAATTCGAATCAACCAAGAATGTTGTAAGAATGTGTTAAAAGAAAAGAGTCTCTATGCTGGCATTTCTCTTACAACCAAATAAACAATTCAGTAAACTTCCTTAATGAAGTCATCATGCTTGGCTCCGATAGTTGAGCTGGACAAGATTTAAGTTGAGATTATTGATTTAATTTTCATCGTTAAAGAAAAAAGACTTGAGTTTAAAGCAGAACAGCGCAGTTTGATTTTCAGCAATACCTGTATATGTTCTTTCCTTGCGTTCACAGCAAGAATAATTGATTAATTTGATTGCTTTACTTCTACAGTGAAACAAGAGTATGTGATAATTTGCGTACTTATCTTTAACGACATGTTGCTCTTTCTAAATGAACCACGTGAAGCATCAGTTTTAACTTTTAAGAATGATTAATAACTCTTTTGATTTTGTTTTCTCATTTTCCTCTAATACATTCACTTTCTCTTTTATCTTATTTTTAACTCATTTTCTTTCAGTAAAAAGAAACTTATTTTATTTTTTTATTTTTTTATTACATCATTTATCACTTTTTTTTTTCTTTTTTCATTTATTTTTTCCTGAATTTTTCTTTTTTTTACACTCAGACACCCCAGAAAATGACAAATACCTTCACCATTTTCTAGGACGAAATTGCAACTATATATGCATTTGATTTTATAAAAAAAGGGAGACCCGTCACGTCAATCATACCTTGTGCATAAGCAAGTGGTAAATTGCATGCTTTCTATGGTAAGAAAAAACAGGAAGCTGCATATTATGCTTCATTGCTTCAAAATTGACTTAATAATTTGGAAAATTATATATAACTATTTTAATCCCCATATCATTCGTAGAATTTTAGTTGATTTGATATCTTACTGACTCTATTAATTCAAGAGGAATATTTAATCGACTTTACAAAGATAAAACACACTTCAAGTTGTTTCTTTGAAAATTTTAAAATAAATTATATTATATACACAATATATTTCTATAATATTTTATATAATTTTTTTCTACATCTCTCTATCACGTTACTTGTTTGATATCTTAGTTCTCTCTATTTTGTATAATAATATATTCTCTCTCTCTTTTTTATTCCAATCTTTCTATTCTTTTATATATAACTCACTATACAAAATTAAATCAAAACACAACTATCATTTTTGTTTTTAAATTAATTTAGTCCTTTGGATCCAAACTGAGTTTAAATTAATGT
>JAMLFT010008457.1:0-13678 GCA_026544285.1 Pachyrhizus erosus | reverse complement strand
ATATTTAGTTAAACTTATCAATTTAAGTTTTTTATTTAACTATTATTATAATTTAAATTATTTAACTATTAAACTAATTAATTTATATTTTTAAAAATTATAACAATAAAATCTTTAATAAATATATTATGTACACATATGTTGTGACAAAAACATAAGGAAATATGTAATGGTGGTAAGTACAGGTATGAGTATAGTTTGATACCCATCCTCGTTTAAGAAAATTGGGTAACAGTCATACCTATACCCATACCCAATTAAAATAGGTATTTTCCGTCAAAGTTGAGGCAGATTCGGGGTGATACTCACGGGTTCAGATTTATTTGTCATGCCTACTATCAAGTGGTCAAGAGTGAAGAGTTCAATCCTTACTGACAAATTCCTTTAATTAAATTATAATTTCACCAGAAGTCCAGAGTGCTCTTGTACTTCGTCTGGCTTCAATTCCAAATGGTTTTCTCATCAGAGGACATTTTAAACTTGAAAACCATTATTGGGCTTGTGCTTTATAGCTTGAGCTTTAGGACAGTTGGTACTTGGAACTATTGACTTAGGCTACTGAGTTGTATGGTTCCTTCACAAGGCCTTATTATGCTTTTGGCTAAAGGTTCAATGACATAATCCTGGCTTCCTAGTTCTGTCTTTTTTAGATTTTTCTTCAAATAGAATTATAGAAACAAGTGGTTCAGTTGTGTTATTCTATATGTTATCAAAATAGGCTTCTTTATGGGGGTACATATTAGAGAATAAATCCAATCATTTGGTGCTCCCCCAGAAGCTTAAATTTCTAAGACTCAGTGGTTTATTAATGCTCTCAAATCTTCAAACTACTTTTGTTTACACCTGCAGTTATAAAGATTAAAATATTGAAGAATCTGTCAAAATCATCAATCTAATCAGTTTGTTTAACTTGTTTTGAAATTTTCATGTGTTACTGGATATTTGATAAATATTGTTGAAGATTCCACATTGACTAGAGATATGGCTAATGCATCCTTAAATGGCTTAAGTAACCCTCACCTTACAAGGTAGTTTTGAGAGGTTGAGTTAAGCTCCAAGTCCAAATTCTCTTATCCTAACAGTTGTTGTTGGGTCTTTTGGGTCATCTGTTATTGGACCACCCGCAAATGTCCAATCTTGCAAACATTGCACTCAAGATGTTTAGCCCTCATTATAAGGAAAGTGTATTAAAGATTCCACATTGACTAGTGATATGATCAAAATAGTTCAAATTCTAATAAGTATCATACATATATATAGTATTCCTTTTTATGGAGGGAGAGGGGGAAAAAACGTTTTCTTGGAAAATAAGTTGTGGATGTTCCCTATAAACTTTCTTTAGTTATAAAAATATATAGCCTAAGCTTTTAGGAGAGTTGGTCCTTGACATGGTATAAAAGTCTCCTGATCCAGTGTTAAAGAGTTTGATCCTTGCTGCCCTCACATTTAGGTATTTGATATAAGCACTTACATGATGAACTTCCAAAATATCAAATTAAAACTGCTGTATTTTACTCAGCTTAAATTTGTTTCAGGATTTCATATCTAGAGGTGGCAGGAAATTCCCTTTGTACAGGTAAATTTTTTAAACTTTGTACTTGTTTGTTGCAATATGAAAATCATATTGTCTAGTTTATCTGGTCAGAAGACGATAATTGGCATCTTAAGCTTTACAAGTTTATCGGTCATTATCCTTAACTTTTGGCACAACTGGCAACTTAATATTTATATATATTATTGTTATTTAAGAATCATCGTTAAAGTATCCTTTGATTAATGTTTAAATATTATGCTCCTCTTCTTGTTGCTTGGGTTTGAATTCAATGCCATGGTCCACATGCTGGAGGAGTCTTTGTGTTTCATTATAGATGTACACGGTTGGGCTATTTTGGGAAAAGTCATATCTATTATGGAACAGAAAAGTCCTTGTACTAGAATATAGGAGTCAAGCTGAATGTAAATAATGTTAAATCATCAAACACATTGCATTTTGGAACCTGCTTTTATAGAACCGAACCCTGATTTCTTTCTCATTTCTGCCTTACTTTATTTTATGGCATTTGTTATAGGCATGATACATGAGTTAGTTAATAGATATTTAATGGGGTCACAAAAGAATGATATCTTACTCTAAGCTACTCTTGGTATCTATTGTGTATTTCCTATTCTGATTCTGACTCAGGATTCAATCAAGCATAGTTGTCAAAACTGGATTGAACTAGCCAATCCACCAGGAACAAGTCTCTGGACCTGTTTGGTCAACTCCCAACTGATCTTACAAAGAACGTATCTTAGAAAGAATGCATTACTGCCTCTTATTGGCCAAATTTAGTATTCTAGATGCTAATTTCCTAACTATGACTAATGCTTACTTGAATGCCATTCTCAGAATATTTTACCATGCTAAATTTCTAGACCACTGGCCTCATTCTGCTTATTTCTCCTTGCAGTCGGGTCATTGAGGCAGCTACATGTAAAGTTATCGTGCTTCCTGTGATAGGTGATGATCTAGGTGTGCAATTAAGAGGACAAGATTTATCGTGGAAGGATTTTCTTTCTTCCAACAGACAGCATCCCAGGTAATGCACATTAAAATGTGTCTTCCAAGCCATATATTCATCAAAATATTTAGTAATTTATGTGAACTAAAATAGTTATTGCCAAAAGATCACAAAAACAGAAGAGAGAGAGAAGTTGCATTATTTTTCTTGTGTTTTGTCTCATCTTAACATTTAAATTGTAGCAGGTCACATCACTACTCTCCATTCTATCAATCAATTGATTCTGTCACTAACATACTCTTCTCATCTGGAACCACAGGTAAAGATTCTCCCTTAAACACATGAAGCAGAAACTGCCATTGTAATGATTTTCTGGTTACATTTTTACTTTTCAGGAGAGCCAAAAGCAATTCCTTGGACTCAACTTTCACCGATACGAAGTGCTGCAGATGCATGGGCTTTGGTTGATATTCAACCTGGAGATGTCTATTGCTGGCCTACAAATTTAGGATGGGTGATGGGCCCAACTCTTATATATTCCTGCTTTCTATCAGGTGCAGCTCTTGCTCTGTACCATGGATCTCCTCTAGGCCATGGTTTTGGAAAGTTCATTCAGGTAATTCCTTCAACTCTAATATTTCAGTCCCTATGTTATTTATGCTTAGCATAATAACATGTCTTGTTCTACAAAATGGTTGTTATTATTTTAATCACCTAGGAATTTGGGACAGCAAATAACACAGCACTGACTGGTAGTAGAACTGAGTGGGAACTAGACTAGACTAGCTTTTTATGCTAAATCATGGATGCAGTGAAGTAATATGATACGATCGTATGTAGAGGGAACTGATTGTATGTTAGTGTTATCTACAGTGACAACCCATGAACTTTCCTATTCTTTGTGAAAAAAAATTTCAACTGTGTGCCACACTGATGTCATAACAAAGGTCAAATTACTTTTCTCATTCTTTGAAAATGCTTTGTCTCATAAAATAGCATTACTAAAATGAAGATTATAATGACAGCAAAAGAGCAATGTTCACAAAAGTATTTATATTAACTTTTTTTTTTAAAACCAGTATTTTTATTTACTTATGCAATTCTTTTTTGGTAAAAAGAAAAAAGAAAAATGAGGTGTCCCTATGCAGTCATTTGGCTGAGCCTCAAGGACAAGGTGCTTCTTGTTGAATTTGAACCCTTCCACCACAGGCCAAAATTTCTCATACATACAATCTGAAAGGGTTTTATTTTTAATAATGTAAAGGAAAGGAAGAAAAAACTTGAGTAGGCAAGACTCTCATGGCTAGAACTTGACTTTAGTTACAAAAAGGTCAAGTAAGGTCTGGATGTGAGGCGCAGGTCAAACATAAATACAACAATAAAACAAAAGCGTCATATTAAATGTTGTAGAAGGCGTTGTACTCTTCATCAATTGAATTTGATACATTGCACAAAGCACCATCATTCAACTACTATTGTTCAGGATGCAGGTGTTACTATTTTGGGAACAGTTCCAAGCTTAGTAAAAACTTGGAAGAGTACACAATGCATGGAGGGCTTGGATTGGACAAAGATAAAGTAATTTCTCATAAGTTTGATTTGAATAATCAACTAACCAGCGTGAAAAACTGAACTAAACTGAGGTTATATGCAGAGTATTTTGTTCGACTGGAGAAACTTCAAATGTTGATGATGACCTCTGGCTTTCTTCAAAGTCGTACTACAAACCAATCATTGAATGTTGTGGAGGCACTGAGCTTGCATCTAGTTACATCATGGGTAGTCTGCTGCAGCCTCAAGCTTTTGGAGCATTTAGCACAGCATCAATGACAACTGGCTTGGTCATCCTTGATGAAAATGGAGTTCCTTATGTAAGAATATTTTTTCGATAGTTTCAATTCTTTGATCGTATGGTATTATCTATGACTACCTTCAATTCTCTTAAGATTTTTTACTCTCCCCAAGTGGGTTGCAATTGCATTTCCTTTAGTATATCTGTATGTGACCAAACTATCTTCAAAAAATGTTCATTATTTCTATAATAGTAATCCTTTTGATAAGTATTTTTAGGCTTTCTAATTTGTTTGATCTCTTTGATCAATATGACAGCCAGAGGATGTTGCTTGTGTTGGTGAAGTGGGCTTGTTTCCTATATATATGGGAGCAACTGATAGATTGCTTAATGCGGATAATGAGGAGGTTTACTTTAAGGGAATGCCCATCTACAAAGGAAAGGTATTTACTTCAATTAAATGCTTAGTGCCAAGTAAAATGATTTTCACATTCAGTTGTAGTTATCTTGCAATAGTATATAATTCAGATCTGAAGTATTTTGTGGTTTCTTGCATCCTGCTGGCTTTTCAAATGTCCTGAATCAATTGGTTCAATACATCTTAATGCTTGTTTTTGAGGTCCTACTGCACAAGCACACATTTGCATGTAGACACTACCCAAATTGCACGTATAAAAAAAAAATTAGAGAGGATAGGATTGCTCTTTAACTTCGGATGTTTATCAAATACTGTTAATGTCTATGTAAGTGATCCATACCTAAATGTTTCTTAGCAGTGAAGATTAGTCAGATCTTTCATCAAGGATTTTCAAATAGCCCCTTTGTAAATTACATAATAACTTAATAGATTGCATTGCAATGTTAACTGCTCACGTTCTGTTGTTATTGTTGTCTACTTTTTCAACTGGTTTATTTATCCGTAATTTGTCATGTCTAACATGATATAATCAGGTTCTCAGGAGACACGGAGATATAATCAAAAGAACTGCCGGAGGCCATTTCATTGTACAAGGAAGGGCTGATGACACAATGAACCTTGGCGGAATAAAGGTACCACATTACCCACTATATTTATGTTTATAGCTTCTCCTGGTTCCATGCTTATTGGAGATGAAACTCCTGAAAGCTATACTGCTGGATACACATGGTGTAAGAATTGTATATCTTTCCATGTCAGTGTCCTGCATAAATTAATAAGAATGGAAGGTACTTGTAAATGATCATGGATTCATCAGAAATTCATAAATTCATAAATTCCTACATTGACATCCTTGCTCTGACTGATTCAATTTTCTGTTCTGATATGCAGACAAGTTCTGTAGAAATTGAGCGTGTCTGTGATAGGGCTGACGAATGCATTTTGGAGACAGCTGCAATCAGTGTTGCTCCTGCAAATGGAGGCCCAGAACAACTGGTTATATTTGTAGTTTTAAAGAAAGGATACAATTCAAATGCAGAAACTCTAAAAAGGAAATTCAGTAAAGCCATTCAAAGCAACCTTAATCCTTTGTTTAAGGTATAACTATGACCCTTTGTTCATTGTAAGCAATAACCTATTTTGAATTGAACACACCGTGAAAAGCAATAACTGAATGGCTTAAAGATTCATGAAAGTCTGAGTTTGATGGGAAATTGATATTTTATGTAAATCTTAACCTGACTAGTGATGATGAAGTTATTGATTTGATGTTCACAACTCATTTTGTTACTTTGCAGGTGAGCCTTGTTAAAATTGTGCCCGACTTTCCCCGAACAGCTTCCAACAAATTACTAAGAAGAGTTTTAAGAGATCAAATGAAGCGCGAGCTATCGATTCAGAGCAGACTTTAGTGACATATTAATTCGCAACAGAACAAGGCATACATCAAGATTCAGTTCATTCCCTATATCTAGAACGTGTTTATACCGGGTGAGGTCCTTGGCGTGTAACCAAATTTCGTTCTATGAAAATTATAGTGCATTCGTTTGGTGCAGTGCGCTGAAACTTTGGTGTGAGACATGACAGTATACCCAAAATGGGGGGGTAAAAAAGTTTCTCTGTAATGTCCTTGTCTTAGACATCATCCTTCGGTTGCCTGCACTGTTATGCTATATATTAATGGAATTTATTCGTAAGTGTTTAAGATGCATAATTCTAGTAAAATACGTCAAATTGTAAGATGAACTATTTGTTTTATTTTTCGGTAGGTTGAAATAAATTTTTCAGACCATGATAACTTGGACGCTTGACTATCAATGTGGATGTGATTTATCATACTGGAAAATATTTAAAAGGTTATCTATTGTTTTTTTATTTTTAATTTTGAACTTGAGTTCATTTCCCGATCAGAATTTTACCAAAAAAAATTCATGGAGGTTGTCATATTGCCAGTTAACCTTTTAATTAAACCTCTATTTTAGTGTTTGAAATGGTAATAGTGATTTTGATCCTCCACTTTATAGAGCCGCAACATTATTTAGTGTCGTTCATTTTGATCTTTTTTATGATGTAAAATAATGGATAATAAAGTAAAAGAATAAAATGAAGTTTTGAACATTATTTTCTAAAACAATTTCACACTAGTCAACAATCAATTTTTCATTTAAAATTTACTTAGTTTTGAAAATTATTTGCAAAATAAGTATTTTAAAAATCAAACAATAGAAATGGTTGAGAAATATTTTCATATCTTCAATTTTCATTTTGTCTCCTCTCAATTTCAGACTGTGCTTGCACTATACACCGTCAATTATTTGAGCAACTTTGCTCAGTTACATTTTGAAAACTAAAAATAGTTATTAAAAATAGTAATTAAAGACCCTTTGGTTTCGAGAATAAAGCAACCACCATCTGACCACATGCACCATTCTGCATCACATAACATGGTAATGGTAGGACTTATTGTCTTCCCCCCAATGATATATGCTATCATTGAAAAGAATCATAGAATTGCCCAAACAATGGCAAAGCTAAACCACAACCGAGAACGTCAACAAAGAGTCCAAACGGCGAGAGCGAGTCAACATGGAAAAACCACAGCCCAAGGGGACCAAGTCAAACACAGCTATCGAAAGGTGCCACAGAGGTCATGTTGGATTTTCGTACTCTTCCTTTTCGTATGTGGTTTGGAATCGGCATCGTCCCTTAATTCGAATTGGTAGTAATTGATATTGGCACAATTCCTTGTGAGATCAACATTTTTTTTATCACTTTATTACTTAATAAGTGGCACTTGCTGTAATAAAAACTTATCTTTTCTAAATTTTTATACTTCAATCAAATATTTGTCAAAAATAATTCTACAAATTCTAGACGCAGGGATTAATTTGTTTCGAGAATAAATAAAATATATATTCAAGAACTTTAAGCATATTTTTTTTCACTCAAAGCATAATGATCAGTGCTATATCTTTCATAAATTAATTTAACCGCTTTTACCTAAATAAACATTGGCTACTAGTTTATATTTATGATGTAACCAAGTAACGATGAACGTCTCTTGTAGAATTTCTCACATCCTAAACTAGTGTAATGTATTAAAGAATTGTTAATTAAGCATGTACACTCATGAAGCCTATAAAATACTCACTTATCCATGCTCCATTAAAGGAAAAAACAAACTGTATTTGGCAGGACTTATTTCTTTTCAAGGGGAAAAAAATATGTTCAAGTACAGAAGTACTATTTATGTGATTAAAACTTGACAAGAGATTTACATTATAATCTTTAATTATTTTTTAAAAAGAAAATTTTTTCATCATAAACAAATTTAAAACTTCTGATTAAACGTTATTAAATTATTTTCTACTTAGATATTTATTTTTATCTCCAACAAATGATTGTTTTAAATGCTCCTACAATTAAGTTTATCTTTTTTATATAATTTTACTATCAAAAGTATTTTATCTAAAAATCCCTTTTTATTAAATATATTTTTTTAAAATTTTTTTTTCATGAAATTAATTATAATAATCGACTATTAAAATAGCATCCACACATTTTGCCCCTTTTGCGAAACGCCAGTTTGCAGTGAAAGCAATCTAAAACAGATAATATAAGGGTACTCATGAAGAAAATCAAGATACATTCGGAAAACCAAAATGTATATGACGACGTTTTTACCAATAAAAGTGTGTAAATGGCTTCGACGAGACTCGCAATTCTCTAAAGACCATTTAGTAATTGCAAACACTCGCACACCTCTAATCTTATCCCAATCCCATCACTTGATCTGCTGGTTGACGCTACCAAGCTTTGAGAACCACCCCACCCTCGCAAAAATAGGGAGGAAAAAAGTGAGCTTAACCGAATTACTTATAAAGCAAGCATCAAATTCAAGTAAAATTATTACCATTAGATCTCACACAAAAATAAAGATACAAAAAGCCCAAACAAGATTCGTCAATAGTACTACATTTGCTCGAATACAAAACTGATGGCGCTGGATTTTACCGCTTTATTACAGCAGCAAGGTACCAACCGAAAGTCCCTTGTAAAATGCATTCGAATGGCAGAAAATTGTCACGAGGAAGCAATTAGTAGTCATTTACACAAATGAATATTCAACAACGTTTGCAGCCATTTTCAAACAAATTGCAAGAAACTGCAAAAGGACATACATACAAATTGGAAGTATTAGAATTTCTTGGTTCCCCCTGCCAAGATCACCTAATTGTAACTGCTGACAGCAAAAGGCACAAAATTTGCTCCAAGCAATGATCAAGTAGAACAGAAGTCATTTTGCTATGTATTTCCCCAGCCTGGATTTTCACATTCCAATTTCATTTCTTAGCCAAAACCTCTCCCTTGTACTCACTACCAGCAGTGACCACAAAACCTGCTCCAATCTGCCAAGACAGGCAATGTCACATTCCACTCAAATTGCAATCAACAAAAATGGCAAAAAAAAGGTGAGACAAATTACTTGACAATCTTTTAGTACAGCACGTTCTTGGAGCTGTACATTGCTGCAGATAACAGAACCTTGGATTGAACAAGAGTCTCCAATAGTAACATGATTCATAACTACTGAATTAACAACCTGCATGCATAAAAGCAAGTCAAAAGAAAAGTTAGTATTAACATTATTGAATACGACTCATTAGTAAGATGCCAGTCAGTGTTGCTGACCAATCACTGAGAGTTGGAGATCACAGTGCCTCGGATAAATGAAAAGACCAAAAAGTAACTTCCTGCTTACTTGCAAGAATAATATATCATCCCACCTTAACATTGGCACCTATCCGACAATGACGACCAATAACAGACCGTTTTACACTGCATTTGTCACCCATCTGTGAACCTTCCCCCAGCATACAATGTGGTCCAACCTAAAACAAATCACAACTACTTATATGAACCTAAAAATGGGAAGAACAAAAATAATGCTCCAGAAACTGTATATCAGACCACACAACTTAGATAACAAACTCACAGTTGTTTTTGCCCCAAGCTCTGCAGAAGGATGAATAATGTTGTTTTGAGCAGAGAAGGAATACCCTGATAAATGACTAGCCTCTCCTATCACCTGTCATAGTAAAAAGTGGATAATGCCAATGCAACCAGAACTATGTATACCCAAAGAAAAAATGTAACGCAATAGCAAATGCCTGATAAAGGCATAATAACAATCTTACATCTCGGTTTATGTCACTGTATGCTTGTATAGAATTTAAGCGAGCACAGTACTTGCTGCTTCCAGCAATATACACACAGCATTTGTGGGTTCTTCGATCAGAAGTAGAACCATAAGGACTCAGTGCATGTCGTAGATGAAAGGTTGGTTCAGATGCATTAGCGAGTATTTGAGATAGCATTTGTTGATTGCTTTGAGAAATAACCTTTTCAGTTCCGTTTTCTTCTGCTTGTGGCATACCATTTAATAATACTTCTGATTTCTAACTCTCATTTAGAAAATTTGAACAAGGTTAGAATCCTTAAAAGTACAACATTGGCTAGCTTATCTCTGCAAAAACCTTTAACAACTAACCAGTTGGCTCCGGACTAGATGCGGCAATACATCATGCTTTAAACTATGAAATGCACTCTTCTGATCTAGAACTTCTTGTAGAACTGATCTGCAAGAAAAATTTGTTTCAGGATACAAACACGAGTAATTTAAGACAACGAATAAAGGAAGAAGTTAAAAAGTAAATGAATGTACCTTTTGAATGCATACAAGTGGGCATCCATTAGATCAGCTCTTATTTCTATCTACATGAAGGACAAGTAACAATAAAGAGAAACAAAGAGAAATAAGAAATCACAAAAGTCGTGCATTTAATTTTCTATTACTCAGATGGCCAATTCAAATTTTCACAGAAAATGATATTTCTATAAGATTGACAGATTGAACATTTTTCTTCCTGTGAAAGCACAATAACCAATTTCCATCTCTACACAAGTCACAAACAGAAAATAACTCCAATAGTAAAGTTGGTATAGAATAGACACTCAAATCTCACTAGAAACTTATTACATTAGAGAAATTATAGGCAGGAGGAACAAACTAGGAAGGTCAAGAGACAAGAAAGAAAAAGTACCTGGCCAACTGCAGGGAGCATGCTTTTCTGAATTGGAAGATCTTTTTCAACTTCAGCTCCTGAAAAGAGATGCAAGATTCCACATGAGCACATGTACAACAACAAAATGCCATATACAAGTGAAAGCTTGATAACTAACCAGTTGCTATGTGAACTAAAAACTGTCTTGTAGGATCCAGCCCTATCAAATCATAGCAACCAGGTTTCTTGGTTTTGTCTTTCCCACCAGAGGATACTGACTCCAAAGGTCCACTTACAGGAGCAGAGCAAAGCATAGCAGTGACAACTGCATCATGCCGTCTATGAGTAGCTGCAACAGCACCAAGTGGCACATCGGTAACAAGATCACCACTGACAACCTGCAGAAAATGAATTCAACCATAAAGAACAACATTATTTAAATCAGAGTTCAGGGGCAAGGGAGGGGGGGATATTCCACCATAATGTCTTTAGCAGTTAAGTGATGCGAAATGGCCCGAATTGCACCCGCTGTCCCCACATCCTCGGGAACTGCAGCAACCTGGAAAATTTTATACACAAATAATCACATTTGGACACAGTATCAATAATACTTTTAAGTACAAACTAAATAAGACCCTTTAAATAAACTTTAGTAGAAAATAAAAAATAAAAAATAAAAATTGAATCAAACGTCTTCCACTAGTTAGAATCAGCTTAAGCCTCTCCAACTTTTGGACAAGTTAAATGGGAGAGCTTCTATAAAAGTTGAACTGCGTAAGTTGATTTTAACTTAAGGAAGAAGTTTAAGACCTTGTTTTCCTGAGTTAAAATTAGCATATGCATAAGCTAATTTATAGAAATTTTCCCATTTTGCTTCTTTAAAAGTTTATTTTAATTTATTTATAAACTAATTTTAACTTACAAGAAAAACTTAAATTCACTTTACCTTTTTATTTTCTTCTCTAAAAGTGCTTGTTGAAAAGTGTTGAAGATACAGAAAATAGATAAATACATTGACTGAAAACCGTGTGTATGAATGCACTGCGGATGTGAGTTTATATAAACTTAAGGAAATAATTAAAATTATTTAAAAGATATATGGTTTCATCTAAAACAAAGATAATATGCCAATATACTATATTTATTACAATCATCATATGATTTATTTCCTGATATTCAACAAAAAGTTTATCCGTGCAGGCTATTTCATTTTACTTTCTTTTTTTCTCTCCTATAAGTACTTAAATGTATCCAGATAAAACCTACATATCCTTATGCTTGTGATCACTACTGAGACATATAGAGGCAATGAATGATGCTTGGTAAATTTTAATATCCAAAAAAGTGATTACCTCAACGTGGAGGCGATCAGCATAAGCCCCCGAAATCCAAGCCCCAACATGCAGAGCTGCTTCTTCGCCTTCAACGACCTATAGTTAAAAATTTCATTACTAATTCACTATTTACCCTTTCCAATAACATCTAAGGTTGCAAGAAATGCAATTACCACAATGAGATCTTTGAGGTTGCTAAGCTCCAAGTACTCGAGAACGTAAGAGAGAACGGGGCTATTCGCCACCGGAAGTAACGCGTTTGGAAGCTCCTGCAAACAGAAGAAAAATCGCTTCAATTATAATATATAATATAACAACATCGAAATTTGTTTGGTTTGAAGCATTTCCGTTCGGAACCTGTGAAACGAGGGGGAGGAGCTTCTTGGAGACGCCACCGCCGAGAACAACCACTTGGAAATCCATGGGCACAACACCAAACAGGGTTTTGGGTTTTCGGAGGGTTCTGTTCTGTTTTAATTTCCCTAATTTAATAAAATCAAATCTCAGATTCTATACAGCACTCACTCCTTCATTCGCAAACACAAACACAAACACAAACACGCCTCTCATCCATCTTCCTTTTAGTAGTTTATAAATAAATATGCTGTCTAATGTCAAATGCTCCTTCCTTAATTGGTGCACCAATTTTGTTGTCTCCACACAACTTTCAATTTTTTTTTTCATGGAAAAAACATTTAATAATTATTTTAATATGTCTATCTGGTCATACATATGATATATCAATCAACCTCTTGAATTAAATTTTACTTACTATTTTTTACAGTGAAAAATTCTCTTCATCTGTCTCAACCTTTTTTTATATTTATAATATGAATTTGAATGAAAGTTTTTTTTTTAAGTTAAATTAGGTGCATTTTTACATTAACTATTTATTTTTATTTTTGTTTTTAAATAAATTGTTATTTCTTTTAAATATTGTGACTTAAATTTAATTTAAATTAATTTTTTAAATTTTAAATTTCACAAATTACTAAAAGTAGAAATAGGTCAAATCTAATCAGATTTTATTTAATATAACATGATTTATTTATTTATTTTAAAAAGTTAAGGCTCAAATCTTATTTATTATTTGTTTTTTTTTAAGTCTGACTTGATTTTTTTAAAATTTAAGTTGATTTGATAACGTACTTAAAACATATTTTATATTAAGGTTTTTATATAGTACGAATTTATCTTTATTTAATCTAATTAGTTAGTAATCTAAAAAAAAAAAAAAAAACTAATAAGTTAACAGGTCAATAGAGAAAATTCTATGTAGACAAATAATAAAAAATGAAAGTTAAAACTATTATTCCTCAAACAATGAGACAAAAGTAAAAGAAAAAAAAAAAAGTAGATAAAGCTTTGCAATAGTCAAAATTAACTCGCATGTATAATATAAGCCTAGTTTTTAAATATAGTCTAACATGTATAATAACTTACTCAAAAGCTTACTCTTTTACTATAAAGCTTCTAAATAGCATATAAAATAATGGTTTAAATATATTTTTGGATGTTTAAATTTTTTTTTTATTTCTCAATTTTATATTTAACTTTTTTAGTCTTTT
>JAMLFT010008456.1:0-13680 GCA_026544285.1 Pachyrhizus erosus | reverse complement strand
AGATAAGGTTGATAGATAAATAAGAAAAACCTATCGAGTGAGAATTTAAGACGGAGAATGCAATGGTTGACCACAAAGGGTACCTGAGGAATGTATGCAGGCTCTAGTGAGACCTTGGGGGTAGATAAGGTGTCAAGTTGTGAACCGCTCAGAGAAAAAAGGATGTCACAGTACTGGCTTGGCGTCCTTGACAAAGCGGAGCATTTCCAAGATTCGGTTGAGAGTACTATGGACCAAGTACCAGTCAGGGTATGTACTTTAGGTCATCAACCAAAAAGTTGCAAATTGGACATTAAATGATACTCTCGTGTAAGTCCTCCCAGAATTAGTAGTAAAGGAGCAAACGAAGGGCCCAACAACGATGTAGAGAACCTACTTAGGCACGAACGGGGAGATAAGAGTTGACGATAGAAATAGATACCTTTTATCTTAAGCCTAATTTTGAATTGATGGCTCACTCCTACACTCCCCATTCTTTCAAATAAACATGGCAGAGGAATTCCAACCACTTTTTCACTTGACAATCCTACCTTTGGAGGGAAGATGGACCTACAATTCGGTCCAAGGTGACGACACATTCATAGGATACGTCCGTTTTGCTTTCAGACCCACAAATATAGTGGTGCCATGGAAGTTTCATCATGTGGATCTACCAATAGTTCTTTCTCAGACCTCACCACCTAAGTTCCTGAACGTACCTGCCGACCGGAGAAGGCCACCGGCTCCTCAACCACCACCATCCTCAATGGGGTCATTTCAAGCTGGCAGTGGGAGTCACAGGGAGGAGCCAACAGATGAAGATGATTCATCAGAAGCGTCTGATTAGATTAAAGCAAGTTAGACAAAACATGATGTTTTAAGAAATTTGTATTACCTCCTTGAATCATGTATGTCTTTTACTTTATGAAATGAGAACTTGTTATGAAAGTGTTGTATGGAAATAGTTATCGTATGTGTAAATTGTAATTCCCTGGAGTCGTTACGCTATAAGTAAACACTCGCGAGTTATCTCTGATGGTAATCAATTATAAAAACTAATAATAATGATATTAATAATAATAATGAATAATAAAATGGGTGTTACAGATTTAGCTTTGTAACTCGTCTTCAACCTTCTTCTCCCAACCATCAGTGTTTGCAATTTGTGATCAATATCACCTTGAAATTGACTTGATTTTTATTAACAAATCTTGAATCAAATAAAAATGAAGTTGGAACAAACTGGAAGTAGTTTTTCGAATTATAATAAGCCTCATATCAAAGGTTGAAGAAGAAGACAAACGAAATAACAAAATACCCTTTTATCATAAATGACCATTTTACCCCTAGATCAATTTCTGATTTTTCTTCTAAGCTAAAACAGAAAAGGATTTAAAGTATAAACTACTACCTATGTTCTAGACAAGCCTTGATATATATATATATATATATAATTGTGAAGCATAATTTTTTTAAAATTTGTTAACGACTAAAATACCCCTAGCCTTTAAATTTCAAAATTTTGTATGTTATTCACCTCATACAAAAATGGTGTGACTAAGAATGATTTGATCAAACTCATAATCAGTTTAAAAATCAAATTTAGGAAGAAAAACACAATAAAAATATTAGTGAAAAATGACCAAAATACCCTTCCATTGAAAAATTTTAAAATTATTATTTAAATTTTAAATATTAGTCAAAATATCTTGTACTATTACTAATAATTCCACAAAATCTAAGAGTTAAAGTATTTACACATTTTCCCCAAAGAAATTGACATTTTCTCTAAAAATGACCAAAATCCTCCTTATTATTAAATGCAAGAAAATTTATAAAAGTAAATAAATCTTTTGAAAAAGAAAATAATGCAATAATTATTGTAAGATACAAAGGCAACTTCTTTCATTTAAATTGAAATGGCTTGTTTTTTTTTTCAAATTACTAAAATACCTTTTTATTATGAATTTCAAAGAAATAAGATGTTCTAAAATAAATGTTGTTTTCTTATGACATTATAATCTCCTATTTGTTATATTTAACCTTACTATGAAAAGAAATTCATATTTGAAACCCTAGTATAATAAGTAAGAATAGATAAGATAGTTGATAAGTCTCCTTGATTTAAAGATCCCCCGCAAAATAAAAATTGACTAGAAAAGAGCCAATAAATGGTGGATAAAATGGTCAAGTAACATTGAATAAGGCTACGAAGCGGGAATTTCCCATTTATGGGTGTTCTAGGAATCCGGTACCATGAGACTTGATCGAAGGAAGTAGAGATGAAATAATCTAAAAGATAATACAAGTGAGATCAAAGAATGGAGAAATGCAATGAATTGACTACAAAAGGTACTTTAGGAATGTATGTAGGTTGTGGAAGTCCTTAGGAGTGTAGATTCACTAAGCTTGTGGACTGTCTTAGTTAAAGAGATCACATAGAGCGGGCTTGGTAACCCTAACAAAGCAAAGCATTGCTAAGATTAGTGGAGAATATCTAAGGTCTGTACCAACTCAAGATATGTACTTCTGGTCGTCACCAAATAAATTGCAAAGCGTTAATAATAAACCACAAGAAATGATACAGTGAGTTGACTGTATACGTCGACAAGTACGCTAATAATAAATGTTTATTGAAGAATTGGAAACTTAGTCTTACAAACTAACATTTTCAAGAAAAAATGTCTAATGATTATCGTCCTCTATTCCATCTGTCCATTAACCCGCTATGTGGCCGTTGGACTAGAGACCCATTGTACCTACTAGATACTTATACAAGTTATGTGCATTTTACTTTCTTTTCCGTAGAACCATTCACCACTGCAACCCCTGCCCAAATAGATCTTCCAATAATGTTAACCTAGGTAATACCTCCCAGATTCTCAAAATTGTAACATCGTACTTTTTGATTTTTGAATATAAATTCTATTTGTTCAATTTTATGGACCTAGAAAAAAATAATTTTTAAATTCTTATTTATGTAATTATGTATTTAAGAAAAATTCAAAATCGTCAATGTAATTAGGAATAAATATTATAATCTAGACAAATTAATAGTAATAGGATAATAAAGATTTTTAGAATAATTAAATAAAAAAGTTAGAATTTAAATTGATAGTAATTTAAGAATAAAGGATAAAAAATTAAATTTTTAATGATAAAACTAACAACAACAAAAAATATTTTTATACAGAAAATACACAAATAAATAAAAGAAATTAAGAAATGAATTTTTGAATTTTCTGGAAATTTTAAAGGTAAAAATAATTAAGATAAAAAAATAAAAGCAGAAAAAATATATAAAAGGAAAAGAAATAAGAAAAAAAAGAAAACAAAAAAGGGGAAAAGGGAGGAAAGAGAGAAAGAGGAACGCAGTTGCCAATTGAGCTATCCATGTGGGTACCATATTAGCGCTTTAAGTAACATAAAAGTACAAAACAAATAAATAAATAAAAGCAGAATAAACAAAAGGGGGATGATTGGGTTTGAACCCACCCCTTTTTGGCACTTAGGAGAGTTAGGAGAGGAAGATTGCCATTGAGACCGCCTATTGTTGGCAATTAGGATCTATTAAATCCTATATCCCTTCTCAACCATCTTCTTCCTTAAGCAAACTGCCATTGACAAGCTTTGAGGAGCTTTGTAAATGTCGCCCCAACTCAGCCCATGAGTCCCCATGACTCAGCAGAGCTACCCTAGGCTTAGGCAAATAAAATACATTATTTGAGCTATCAGAATGGCTATAAAAAGCCATAAGAGCTTAACCGAAAATACCATCAAAGTAAGCTCCATTCCTTATGTAAAACCCTCTATACTTCACCAAATTACTCCAAACTAGTCCTAGACAATTTGAAACATTCCTAGAAAGCTATTGGTACGAAGAAATTGAAGAAACAATCAACGAAGCATGAATTCGCAGAGGAACATTGAGCTTCCATTGAAGGAAATCAAAACTTTGAATTAAGGTAGGAGGGATCTTCTTTTCTTCTTAAATTGGTTACAAAATTGTTCTATATCGTCTCAATTAGGATTGTTGATCATTTGAAGCCTTAAAAACGCTAAAATTTTCTAGAATTGAAAATCTAAGTTCGTGTTTTCGAACTCTATAGATTTTGATTCAATTGATTAATTCTTGGTTGATTTGTTCAATTAGAAGATGGGTTTTGATAGTAGTTAGTTGTTGAAGGATTATGGGCAATTAAATTACCAAAAATACGATAGGAATCAAAATCCCAAAATTTGAATTTCTCTGGTTCGAAAACCATAACTAGAGGTTGTGGATGATGGTAAAATTACCAAACTACCCCTCCTTAAAAATTACCAAAATATCCCTATTCTGTTCTATCTTATTTGAGTTATTTTTACCTCTCCAAGCTGTGAAAATTTTCAAGAGATAGATTAAAGCATAGGGTATAGATTGAGGCAATTATTTTTCAAAGAAACAAATAAAAATTAATTTATTTTTCAAAAATTCAAAAAAATACCCTTAATTAAGAAAGATGAAAATTTGAGTGTATTCTAGTCAGAAACTTTGGGGAACAATGTTAGAAAATTATTGTAAGTTTTCCCAAAGGCTAGAAACCACTTTTGAAATTTCAAAAATCTTTGAAAATAAAATTATATTTTTAAAATGACCATTTTACCCCTAGGAGATGAAATTAATTATTCTTATCATTCTAGGCGATTTTCACTATCAGAAAACAACCTAAGACCCTTGAGAGATAAACTAGAAGCTATCTTAAAATTTTAGGGGTGAATATCTGAAAACAAAATTTGAAAAGGTAGGTTTTTCAAAATGACCAAAATACCCCTATGGTTTAAAAATAATTTTTTAGCACTTTGGAGCATTATAAATTTAGTAAAAATAGTGTAGACTCCACTTATTATGGTTAAAGTCTATACAAAAAATTTTAGGAAGGATGGGGAAAATTTCCAAGAACACAAAAATTCATAAATGCCTAAAATGCCCTTATAGAAATTTGGATTTTTATGTTATCCAAAGATTGTTCCAGTTGAAATAACTATGTTTGTGATGTTAGGATATTCTATAAGGTGTTTACGGTAAGAAAAGGAAAGGAAACACTACCAACATATTTTTTTTAAAATGACCAAAATAGCCTTAGGTTTAAAAATCATGATTTATGTAATAACCTTTCCCTATAACCCTAATAATGGTCAAAGAAACCCTTAAAAACTATGCACCTAAGAACTTTACGCATATGAAAATTATATTTGGGAACAAAGGCCCATAAATGATTTATTGTTGGTAAAAATGACTATTTTGCCCTTAGAACAAAAATGTAGCTAATTTAATCTTAGATCAGATTTCTATCCTTAGAACTGGTAAGAAAATTGAATCTATATTATAATCCAAAATTTTATTTATGATACAAGATCTCTTAAATAATTTGATATATTTTTTTATAAATGATAAAAATGCCTCTGATTTGTAAATATTCATGAAAACTTAAGTAAAGAACAGAATGATGAATAATTCTTAATGGGAAGCATATTTTAGTATTTTAAACCCCATCTTAATGAATAATGTAATCAATAAGTCTCTCTAAAATAGGAGATCTCTCGCAATGTAAATAAACCAAGGAAGAACCAGTATTTGTGAATTAGTAAATGGTCAAACAAAAATAAAAGTGGATAAAAAGCAGGAATTTTCCAACTACTTAAATTCTAGGGATTTGGTACCATGAGACTTGATTGATGGAAGTAAAGGTGAAATAATGATACGAGCGAGACCAAAGAATGGAGAAATGCAATAGTTGACTATAGAAGGTACTTGAGAAATGTATGTAGGTTGTGGAAGTCCTTGGGGGTGTGTAGGCACCAAGTTTGTGAACTGCTTGGTAACCCTGACAAAATAGAGCATTGCCAAGATTAGTGGAGAGTATTTAAGTTCAGTACCAGCTTAAGATATGTACTCTTGATCGTGACTCAAATAAATTGCAACTTATGGGCTAATGATACTTTTCGTATAAGTCCTCGAGAGTTAGTAGTAAGAGGCAGTGAGGGATCCCAATTGCTAGTACTAATAAATAGCACTCTATATGAAGGTTGAGATATTACGATTACAAATACACCAATATGATGTGTTTATTAAAAGAATTAGAGATTCACTCCTACAACTAACATTTCAGGTAAAGATGTTTGAAGAATTTCGTCCTTTATTCAACATGTCCATTAGCCCGCTTTGTGGACGATGGACCAGAGACTCATTGTATTAGTTAGACACATACACTGGATATGTTCATTTTACTTTCTTTCCAACAAAACCTTTTGCCCTACAACTTTAGGACAAATAGATCTACCAATAATTCTTACTTAGGTGGAACCTCCACTAGTCTCAAAATCTCTGCCCGAGTTTACCTCACGCCTAGGAGAAGGCTACCAAGAAACTCTTCCTCTTCCTATAACAGAACTAGAGCTGTTAGGCCTGCTCCCAAGGTAGAATCATCTGAGGAGGAAGATCTATTACAAAATCCTAGAGAAGAATTTTGAATTTATTTTTCATAATGTAAAAGTAGTGTAGTGTTTATGTAAACTTATGTTAATTAATAAATGAAAGTATCTTTGGATAACTGTGTGTGTATTTATATTAGTAAAAATTTAGGTTGTTATAGGAATCACCTCCCCGACTACCCCGTCACACCCAAGAGGAGGCAACCAAGTAACCCCGAACAAACCCCTCCTTATGTCCACACCTGTACTAGATCTACTAGACTTGTCCCCGAGGGTAGAATCTTTTGAAGAGGAGGACCCATCTAAAAACATAGGAGGTGAATCTTAATTTGTTCTTGCTTTGTAACAGTAGTATAGTTTCATGTATATTAGTATAAATTAATGAATAAAATTTACCTTCAGTAAATTGTATGGTTTTATTAGTAAGAATTTAGGACGTTACAGTCAACCAAAGATTTCAAATTGGAATATTAATTATGCCCTTCATGTAAGCCCTCCTAGAGTTAGTAGTATTGGAGACTGCGAAAGGCCCTAAAACGAGTAGAATTCCTAGTTAGGAACGTATGGTGAGATGAGAGTTTACTTTAGATAGATCACCCTCTATTCATATGTGTGTGTTACTCGAAGATAGATGACTCACTCCTACAGCCCCTACCTTTTCAGATACAAATGGCAGATGAATTCCAACCTCTATTCCACTTGATTATAATACCCCTAGAGGGAAGATGGACCTATGACCGAATTCAAGGAGATGATACCTTCGTCCGATATGTTTGCTTTGCTTTTAGACATGCTAATGTCATAGTTCCTTTACAATTTCATCATGTAGACTTACCAGTGGCCTTATCTCAAACTCCTCCACCTAGGTTCATTGGTGTTCTATCCATGCTAAGACAACCTTAGACCCTTCAACCTCCACAATCCTCCATGGGATCAGTCTAAGCAAATGATCTAGACAGGAGAGAAGACTCTACAAAAGAGGAAGATCCTTCTAAAGGATCTGATTAGATCAAATTAGTATTGGAAAATAATTAAGGAAATATTTTGTTTGGTTATCTAGAATATTATAGTGATGTAATAATAAGTTTACCTGTGACTTTATTTACCCTGTTTAATTAAGTTGTAAGAACTCAAAATGAAATTTTGTGGATTGATATGTTATTGTTAAATTGTAATTACCCTAACCAGTTAAGTTTTTAAAATGTTACTTGTACTAAAGTTATCCGAATATAATTTCTTAATTATCAAAAGTAAATAAGTAGGGGCATTACATGTTACACTCATAGCATCTAGAATGGGTTCTCCATTTTCATTTAGTATTGGTTCTCCATTATCATTAGTTTTGATGGCTAAGAGTATACTATGTTTTTCATCCTTACTAAGATAATTATCCCACCATCCTTTAAGTTTCCCAAAGAATCCTAAAACAATAATGTTTGCTCTGGCTTCTTTTGTTTCATAAGTAGTTTAGTATGCAGTGCAAACCATGGTCATGTGTTGGAGCATATTCATGATATTATACTTAGTTTTGTTGTTTATGTTTCATTCATATATGCTATTTGCATTGAAGATGTTGAAATCGAGGTTTCTTTCTTCAATTGCTAGATTAGGAGCAGTTAAAGATTTTGTTAGGCCTTTCCACTACGTAACGACAGAGGTCATAATTGGATTTATTTTTGGAGAATCTTGAATCAAAATTTCATCTGATTGGGATTCATTTTGTTGAACCATATTGATGGACAATTTTGTGGCTTGTCTAGTTTCCTTAGTTATAGAAACTTTATCAGTTTGTTGAGGATTTTTTGGGATAGTTGCATGATTAAACAAACTATTAAGTTTACTTAATAATTTGCTTTCCCCTATTATTTTGCTTTTTGGTTTTGTTTGGCTTTGAGAAGGCTTTGTTTAGCCTTATCACTAAGCTTAAATGGTTTGAATAATGGTTTTTTCTAAAGTTTCAGAGGTTGAAGGTTTTAACTTGAAAGTTAGAATAGTTGTTTTTATCGATTTTGTAGAGATAATTTTATCTCCTAAAATCTGAAGATATTTGTTTGTATAATTGACTTTTTCTACCATATTTTTTATGTCTTTAGAGTTCACTTGTTCCCCTAAATCCTTAGTTTTGAATGGTCAAGCTATAACAGGATTATGCTTCTCATTTGTTACATTTGGAAGTTTGTATTGGCAAGAAGGGATGGGTCATATTGAAACATCTCACCATCTTTTAAATACCAAATTCTTATGACATTAGTAGATCTTTGACCTATTAAGTCAGTTTGAAAAGGATAATCAATATTGTATTGGATTGTATGTGAATGAAACCAATCAAAGAAAGGGATATTTAATTGGACTTTTTCAAGAAAACTATAATATATTTCTTGAAAGTTTAATTGTTTTGAAGCGTTATATCTTTGTAAATTCCATTACCTCTCTAGTATCCATTCCTCAAAGTTAACATTTTTACCAAGGGCTTCTTTGTCAGTTATAAATATATTCAATGACATAATTATCATGCATGAAAGAGTAGGTTGGGGATTAAATAGATCTTTAATCCTCATCCTCATCTTTTTGATGAATTGTTCTAGGGATATTAGAAGTTGTTTGATACATACCTAGCTTTTGGAGACGGAGATTGGAACTTGCAAGGTCCTCTTACAAGGGAATGAAGAAGAGACATGAAGAAAGGATTGGTCTCTTTGTGGATTTTAGGTGTCCATTGAATCAAAAGCCCAACTTGGACTTTAGTAGTTTTGGAACTTTGATTTAGGCCTTTGTATTTTGGGTCATATTAGTTTAGGATATCTTTGTTAATGAATTTTGTTTTTGGCCCATTAGATTGTAGTTTGGTCTTGTATTAGTTGGATGGGCCTTATTTTCCCTTGCATTGGCCCAATCCATTACTTATGCTCATATGTTGGCTTGTTTTGCTTGCTTAGTTACCTATACAAGCTAGCTAGTCAACCATAGTCAAGAACTTGAATCATTTTTGTGAATGCATAACTCGTGTGAGTGTTTAGAACTCTCTCCCTAGCTTATAGTGAGTGATTTCTTCTTGATTCCTTATCAAAGCTTAGCTTTGTGGTGGTTTCTTCCTTCCTTATCTAGAGATCCATTCTCTAGTGGCGAATAACATCTCTTCTCCCTTGTTCCATTACTAATTTGGTGAAGATGAAGGTTGTGGTGAATGGATGAAGATTCTTGGAGGAGCATTAAATTCGTGATTTGAAGCTATCATTTGGTATCAAGAGCCTTCTCATCCTCAAATGTTCTTCACGTTTGGTTAGATCCTTCTATTTCCTAGTTTTTCATGTGCTAAATTTGTTGTAGTTGCTTCAGTTTAGGATTTCTTCTTCTTTTCCATTGTACTTCTCAAGTCTGAAGCAAATCCTTGTCTGTTCTTCAAGTTTTTTTGCTTGTTTGATATTTTTGTTCCTTGCATGATTTGGAGTAGGTTGATACAAAAATCCTTGATATAAACATCTTTAATGTGTCTATATCTAAGTTTTCTCTTTGAATGTTCTTAATGTGTTCTTAATAGTTTTTGAAGCTTATATGCTTAAATCTATCTTCTTTTGTGTTTGATCTTGTTAGATCCATCTGTAATTCATGTTTTAGTGTTAGTTCTTCATGTTATTTGAGTAGATGATTAGGATTTGTTGTTTAGAGGTTATGTTCTTGAGTATTACTCTTAATCTTTAGAAAATTCTTGTAGATCTACAAATTTTCTTGGTAGATCTTCAAATATTCAAAATTTTAGTGTTAATTGTCAAAGTTTAGTAGAAAATCATGCTTAATGCTTACTGTCTAGCTTGATTAGTGCCTTAATCTTGTTCGAATCTTGTTAATTAAGGTTTGTTGCATGCATTTTGTGCCTAATCCTTTGAGTACCTTATAGCAAATGTATTGAACCTTGCTGGTTGAATTCGGTGCATGCTTTTGGTGTGTTTCCACTATTCCACTACTCCACTAAGCATGTTTCCACTACTTCACTTAGTGTTGTCTCCATTAATGTGTTTCCACTAACTCTTGTTTCCACTAAAGTCACACTTTCTTCACCTTGTGAATTTGAATTTCTAATTCTACCTCTAAACATTTGGTGAAATATGAATTTGCCACTAATTTTTCAATTCAAATTTAAGATAAATTCAAAACTTGCCTCTATTTCCATCTTAAAACTTGTAGTGAAGCTTTGTGTGCCTTGTACATTTGAAAATTCAAAAAGAAAAGCAAGAAAAACATGAAGAATGATGTGTTGAAGTCTCGGATTATGCATGAATGATTGATTAAAAAAAAGAAGAAAGTAGAAAAAAAAGGTACAATTTGAGGCATACAAAGGTGTTTTGGTTCCATACTTATTGTCTTGACTTTCTTTTTTTAGAGTTGATTACTTGATATATTGTTAAACCTGGTGAGACATTGAACTAGTGTTGAACTGTTGTGGTCTTAAGCCTTAAAACTTCAACTCAAGGCTACCTACATTGAGTCATTATTGTTATTTTGATAGAAATTGGAAATTAAAAGCTTGTGGAAGCCTAACCCAAGGCAATATTTTGTTTCTATCTAGCTTTTGAATTGCTTAATTGGTGTGAATTCTTATTGTGACTTCTTGTAGGCTTTCTTTGTTAGTGAAACATGCTTTGAAATATCTTGATTTGTCCATTAAATTTTTTCTAAAATGTGTATGGCATGTATTGGTTGAATCCTAGTGCATTCTTGAGTCCTTTAAAAATATGTGCATGCTTTGACTGTTTCTTACCACTCTTTCAAATGTTTAATGCATGCTCTTAGTTTCATTGAGTTGTCTTACATAAAATTCTTGTTAAGCTTTTGTCATTTTAATTGAGTCTCCCACATCTTCCTAACTTGTTTCAATTCTTCATTTTTTTTAGTGTGCTTTCATTTCTTTTCGCTTTTATTGCTCATCTTCATTGGATTCTTGGTTTTGTCTCTTTTTTTTGTATTGTTTCTTGGTTCTTTACTCTCAATTTGGTTGAGACCATGCCTATTTCACAACTTTGAGCCTTAATTTGTTGAATTGAATAGATTGTTTCCTATTGGCTAAAGTGAGAAATAGGGAAAGGTAAAAGGCAAGAGAGTTACATCATAGAAAAGGCCTTGAAAAGAGTGATACATGAGTGTTGAGTGTATACACTTAAGGAGTGGTGAGAACTTCCTTTTTATATTACTTATGTTTTTTATAACCTTTGTTCTCTTGTGTAGGCATGGCTAGTGGGAGTGATAGTGATGCACTATCTCCAAAATTAGCAAAATTGATGGCTAATACGATTAAACACATGAAAATAATGCAATTGGAAAGTGAAAGAAAACTAAATGAGAAATTTGAAAGAAATGAAAAACATGCTAGAGATTTGAACCATAGGGTAGATGACTTGGTTAGAATGCATGATAGAGCTTCTTCTTCTTTCCACTTGAGTGATGATTATTATGTTGATCATGGTGATGCTAGGAGACCTATACCAAGGCCAAGAAGGGTGGAAAGACATTCTAGAGACCCTAGTGTGCATAGACTAAGACAAGAAAGGGAAGAAAATGATGTTAGGGAGCCTTCTGAACATAGGTCAAGGCATATAGAGGATAGGGATAAAGATCCTAAGGTGAATTTGCCTAAGTTTAAATGTTAGGTCTAATGATGAGTCTTATTTGGAATGGGAAATGAAATGTGATCAAATTTTTAATTGCCATGTGTTGAGTGATCAAAAGAAATTGAAGTTAGCCACCTTAACCTTTGAAAAATATCCCTTAAGTTGGTGGAATCAACTTCAAGAAAAGGTGAGAAGAGGTAGAAGGGTAGGTGAGAGAAATTGGGAAGACCTTAAGAGAACATTGAGGGGTAGATTCATTCCTTCTAGTTATGTAAGGGACATGCATAATAGGCCTCAAAGACAATATCAAGGAACTAGAGGAGTGGATGAATATTTTAGGGAGTTAGAACTTTGCTTAGTTAGGGCTAAAATCAATGAGCCTCAAGAGGCTACAATGGCAAGATTCTTCAATGGGCTTAATAGAGAAATTCAATATGTTGTTGAACTTCAAACACACTAATTTACATGATTTCTTTCAAAGGACTTTAAAGGTTGAACAATTGAAGAGAAGATAAGGGATCAAGAAGAATCGAGGGACTTCAAGTTGGAGGTCAAACTTGAAGAAGGAGGGCATGTTGTAACATCCTACTTTCACATTTGAATATAAATATTATTTATTAGATTTTCTAAACATAGATAAGTTATTTAGATATAATTTTAATTTATTTAGCCGAATAACAATCTTTTTAAATGTATGTAAAAAATAAATATTATGACAATTAAAAACAAAATTTAAAATGATAAGCTAAACGGAATATTAGATAAAATTACACTCCAGAATAATTAAAAGGAGAAAGTTAGAATTTAACAATAAATTAGGAAATTACAATAAGAAAATTTAATTTATAATTAATTAGAAATAATAAAACTAAGTTAAATAAAATTTATTCTGATACACAAATAGGTAAAGAAAATTAATAAAAGAATTTTACGAAATTTTAGAAAACAAAACTAATAAAGTTAAAAAATCAAATCATATAAAGATAAAAGAAAAAGAAAAGGGAAAAGAAAAGGGAAATTGGAAAAATTATAAAAGAAAAAGAAAAGGAAAAAGAATGGGAAATTGGAAAAAGATAAAAGAAAAAGAAAAGGGAAAGGAATGGGAAATTGGAAAAAATCATGGGGAGGATTCGATCCCAAGCATGATTGGAGAAAGGAAGAAATCACACTCAACTACTAATTGAGCTACCTCACGCAGGTAAGGTTATAATGCTTTAACAAATATATGTATAATAAGCAAGTGAATAAAACGAATTAAAAAGCGAAAAAGAGTAAAAGGGGGTTTGGTTGGGTTTGAACTCACCCCCTTAAGGAAGGGATAGGAGAATAGAGAGGAGAGTGACCATTGAGACTGGTAGGCCCATCACTGAGATATTAACAAAATAAAATAGTTTTATTCTTTCCTCTCCTCCTTTGAGCTTTGAGATTTTTCGACAAAATCGCCACCAAGGCTAACCTACACCTCCCCTGTAACATCCTACTTTTATATAAAAATAAAATATTATTTGTAAATTTTCTTATTACTTTAGACATAGGAATTATATATTTATTTAACCAGTTGATAAATATTAAATAAATAATAATAGCAATTTAAGTAACTTGAAAAATAAAAAGTTAATAAATAAAT